>WYDI02029004.1:55874-129610 GCA_009867235.2 Psittacus erithacus
CCATCTTCCAGCTGCTTGCCAGCGAAGATCAACCTCTGCTGGTCAGGGGGGATGCCTTCCTTGTCCTGGATCTTGGCCTTCACGTTCTCAATGGTATCACTGGGCTCAACTTCCAAGGTGATGGTCTTGCCCGTCAGGGTCTTCACAAAGATCTGCATGCCACCTCTCAGGCGCAGCACAAGATGGAGGGTGGATTCCTTCTGGATGTTGTAGTCAGACAGGGTGCGCCCATCTTCCAGCTGCTTGCCAGCGAAGATCAACCTCTGCTGGTCAGGGGGGATGCCTTCCTTGTCCTGGATCTTGGCTTTCACATTCTCAATGGTGTCGCTGGGCTCCACCTCCAGCGTGATGGTCTTGCCAGTGAGGGTCTTCACAAAGATCTGCATGTTTCCCTGCAATCAGAACAGCAGCACCTCAGCATCTGGACCCCATTCTGCCCCAAACCGTTGCTTGGCTACCACGGAACGCCCCTCGCGACGGCACGCACTACGTGCCCACGTCCCCGCCCCACGTCCTGCGACGTCAAAGCGCAGAACCGCCCACATCCCCGTTCTCCTTCCCGCCCAGGGTGCCCGCCATCTTGAAGGGCCGCTGCGCCTGCGCGGCCGCCATTTTGCCGGCAGCCGCTTGTCCCGTCCCCCCTCCACCGCCGCCGCCCGCCCGCGGTGCTGCCGCTATAACGGGACACACACACACACACACGGCTCGCACCAAGGCCCGCCATCTCCTCCACCTGCACCCCATTCTCTCTCAACGTACACACACACCTCCCGCCCCGCCACCCAGCGAGAACCTAAGCCCTGCCACGGCCATGACAAACCACTCTACCCTCCGTCTACCTCCGAAGAAGCGCAGCGGAGCACTCACAGTGGGAACGCAGGCAAAACAGACCGCACAACACCCGCCAACTCTCACAGAGCCGCAACTGCGCCACAGAGTCACGTCCCGCCTCTTATATAGACTCTGCGGCCCCGCCCCTGCGGCCTAGATCACTCCGCCAGGCACTATTTTTCCTGTGGTGAGCGCCGCAGCTTTACCGGAAGCCGTGAGGGAAACGAGGCCCGGCAGCGCGGAGGAGTCACCGCTTTAAGCGGTGATAAGACCCTATGGCGGGCGGGGGCAGTGAGTGCCCGGAGAAGTGCGGAGGAAAACCTGGCGTGGATCTGCCGGAGCCCGGAGCGGGAGGCGGCCGTGGTGCCGCAGTGAACAGGAGCTGCTCGATTTGGGGGACGCCTCTGTACCTAAAGCTTCTTGTCAGAGAATTACGTTGTATGTAGGGATTTAACTCCCAACAGCCTCGTCAAAAGTGTTCCAGAAGCGTGTTTCATCATGCTAGAGGGAAAGAAGCAGTGGGGGAGCATGGAGGCCCCCCAGCCCAGGACCATGACATGGAGGTGCTGCCATGGAGCCCAAGGGACGAAAAGATGGGGTGACGGGCAGAGGAGGCCCGATGGATAAAGAGGTGCAAGTGCTGCAAATATATCTGAGGTAGAATCTGTGTGTGTATATGTATGTACAAATGGAGTATGTATCTAGGACAGAACGGAGTCTGTAACTCAGGACTAAGGCCTTGCCACTGGGGTAAAATCAATCATAAATATAGATATAACAATAATAATGACTATTTTTTATTCTATCCCCACTTGCAGAACACCTTCTGGTAGATCTCTTGCACTCGGTTGGCGCCTGGTCCGCTCCCGTCACGCTGCACAGCGATGCACACACACAGCTGAGCACAAACGGGGCTTTGTTCGCAGGGCTGGCGAGATGTCTGGTTCAATCCACCCCCAAAATCCTTCCTTTGCCAGCACCCAAGGGAAGCGGCTGCGTTCCAAACGGACGCAGATGACACCCAGCGCTGCACGCCAGTAGGAAGGGAGCAGAGGCCCAGCAACAGCTTTGTGATTGGTTTAAGGGAAACCCGCTTTTGTCTGGCTAACACACAGAGCTTTTATAGAAGGCGAATGCTCAGCCTTGGCTGCCTTATGTTTGTAGTGAAACTAGCATTGCGATAGAAATAATCATCTCAAACACCCAGGGCGGTTAGCTAGGGGAAAAAAAAGATCCACAAAAGTATTTTGGTTTCTTCCCAGTGGGTTATATTGTGTGCAGTTGGAGTTGTATAAACATGGAAGATTGGAATAGTCTTTCTGAGTTCGGTCTCTCATCTGAAGAAGAATAATGATGATGAATTTGTTCTTTAAGTTACAGAGCGAGCGTTCAGAACTGCTCTAAAAGTGGGTGGGTGGCAGTGTATTTCGTGGCAAGATAGAGCTTTGTAATGATGAAATTGGGATGATACAGCGCTGTTCTTCATCTCATTGGGGTGATTGGCCATTGAGCATCCTGCGTGAGTTTGTACCTGGTGTCTGAATCAGATGGTGGAGCAGCACTCTCCTAAATGTTCAGATTTGCGCTGTGTTCAGATTGCAAGGCAGACACTGGGCCTGAATGCCACAGGGTCCTCCGCTACCCGCGGCTGGTTTGCAGAGCAGTGCTTTCCTGAGCTGTGAGGAGCTTCCTGTGAACAAAGCTGCTCTGTGTTTCTCCTGCACTCTCTGTACCCCTTGCTATGCTTTCAGGGCAAGCTTGGTGAACAGCAGGACGTTGGTCCCAACAGACCATGACCTATTTTACTGACAAACACTGATTTCCTGTGCCAAAGTCTGTTACTTTGTGCCTATAACTACAAAATCCCTGGGGTAAGAACCGTCCTGTCTCTCGCATTCATGTGCAGGGTATATTCCAGAAGTACAGCTGCCCAGAGGGATCCTGTCCAGGGAGGTAGTTACAACACAGATCTTCACATTTAACAGTGCTGTAGCCAAACGTTTGGCTCGAAAGGACACTAGTAAATAAATAGCACAAGGAGCCTTTCAACTGCTCTGGCAGGAAACGTCATTTTACATGTGTCGCTAGTCAGCTCTGGTAACGGAACAGGGCAGATAAAGCAGCTGGTAACTGAACTGTGTAGGTAAAAGCTGTTTCAAGCTCCACATGGGCTTTGGTTTCTCTTGTTTCCCAAGAGCTCCTCCAACCTGCTTCAAGTGGAGCCAGGACAGGCTGCAAGAGGCTGCCCTTCCTCCTTTTGGGCTGCTCTGCCTCTGCAGGGCCTTAGTGCTGCAATGAACTACCTGGGCAGACACCAGAATTGTGTTTGTGTAGTCCTGAGGAGAAACAAGTGACAAAAAAAAGGCTTTTGGGGCAGCGTGTTCACGGTGCAGTTTGGTGCTTCGTGTGCCGCGGCAACTTTAACCCTGGGTAAAACAGATCACAGGGACAGAATAGAGAATAAAGGAGGCAGGAAAAAGTGGAGATGCCGGGGATTGAACCCGGGACCTCATACATGCAAAGCATGCGCTCTACCGCTGAGCTACATCCCCACAGCTCGTGCAGCTTTTCTTCCTGGCGGCCAGCTTTGCCCGCAACGCGGCCGCACTCCCGCCGCTGCTGTGCGGGGTAAAACGGGAGCTGGGTGTAAACCTCAGGCAGCTCTTAGCGCGGGAGCGCTCTGGGTTCGCGCACGCACAAACGTGGGTTCGTTTTCTTTTTCCTCCGGAAATCAGAAAATTCCGCCGTGAAATTGGAAAATAACTTAAACCAAAAGAAAAACGCATCACAACCTCCCCGTCGGGGAATCGAACCCCGGTCTCCCGCGTGACAGGCGGGGATACTCACCACTATACTAACGAGGACGGCTCTTAGGCTCGTTTCCATACACGCCGGCCCATCCCCGCGCAGCACTTCCCGCAGGGAGCCGCATTATACCGCGCAATGCTCCGCACCCGTGTGCGCCCGCAGAGACGTTCAGCACAGAAGCCCCTCGCCGGAGCCGCTCAGCCGCAAAAGGACCCACTGCCACCGGCGGGATGAAAGAAAAACAGCTCTGCCGAAACCCGGGATCGAACCAGGGACCTTTAGATCTTCAGTCTAACGCTCTCCCAACTGAGCTATTTCGGCGGCCACAAAGCCGCTTGCAGGCGGCGGATAGGACCCCGCCCAGCGCACCCGCGGCGTTACCGCGGCAACCGCCGACAGCGGCGCCCGTGGGCCCCGCCGCCGCCCGCCTCTTCCACCGCCCTGCTTTACACCCCGCAGGGCTGAACGGGACCCCCGCAGCCCCCGGTACCGGCCGCGGGGCGCTCAGAGCGCGCCCTGGGACGAGCGGCGGACCCCGCTCCCCTTTGCCGGCATAAAAAGCAGCGCTGCGGCCATACCGTGCCCCGCCGCGCGGTGCGGCGCGGCCGCTCGCCTGCAGGCCCCGCCGTTCCAAGCCCGCGTCACAAGCGCGGGGACAAAAGGAACGCACCTCCCCGTCGGGGAATCGAACCCCGGTCTCCCGCGTGACAGGCGGGGATACTCACCACTATACTAACGAGGATTGACACAAGAAAGGATTTCAGGCCTTCCGCTATAAGGACACGGTCGCCGCCCGCCCCGGCCCGCTCCTACCGGCGCTGGAGCCCGGTGCGGGGCTGAGAGGAGCGGAGCGGGGTGATGGTCCCACTGGGCCCGACGTGCGGCTGCACCGGGTATGTATTGCTGTGCGGGAAAACAAGGTACAATAAGGGGATGTAGCTCAGTGGTAGAGCGCATGCTTTGCATGTATGAGGCCCCGGGTTCAATCCCCGGCATCTCCACTTATTTTGTTGTGGAACGCCTGTGGTTCCTGCTTTCTTTCACCCCGTTTACCCACAGGAGCCATCATTCATTAACAAACTCGGTGTTGTCCTTTTCTTTCTTCCTTCCCATAAGCACAGCTGCAATTCGTGCTAGAGAAAGGAGCCCAGGCAGCAGCTCACAGCACCCCTCATGCCTCTGGTTGCTGCTAAACACTACCCCATTGCAGCCCTTACATGATAAATACCCTGCCACACCAGGCTATTTTCCTGCTGGCTCAGAAATGAAAGTTGCTTGCATCAGCATTAGGCATTTTTAACCCTTGTGTCCTGGTCTGGAGCGCATGGCAGTAGTGGGAGCACACACCCAGCCCCTTCTGGGGTTGGGTTTTACCAGCTTCCTCCAGAACGTGGGGGCAGATGTCTCACCTTCTCAGAGCTGGCAAAGCATGTGGCAGAGCAAAGGCACCAGGAAATACAAGTGCTTGCAGCAGCGACCCAAGGATGAGGAGAGATCTGAAACCAAAATTACTGAAGGCAAGATTAACGGGGACTCTGGATTCACTGCAAACTCCTCGAGAAGCAGGAAAAGTATCAGGAATACACTGGGACTTCATCATAGCAGCCCCTTGCTGCTGTGTCTTGGATTTGTGACTAACAGTGTTGGTAACGCGGGTGTTTGGGCTGTTGCTGAGCAGTACTCGCACAATGTCAAGGCTTTCTCTTTTCCCCTCTGTGAGGTGGCTGTGGGTGGACAAGATGCTGGAAGGGGACAGCGTGTAGGAGGTGCTGAGCGCCTCGACATTACTGGGATTCTTCTTCTTCCCTTCACTAATTAAACCATCTTCACCTCTACCCACGAGTCTTCTCACTTTTGTGCTTCCTGTCACGCAGGAGGCACAGGGACTGTGTGAGGCTGAGGGGCTGGGCAGGTCAACCCACCACGAGGACCAAAAGTTCAGCCTAGGGCTAGATCTGCTGTTACTGCCAAGGTCTGGAATGCCCCTTATTGCAGTATCCGGCATTGAAAACATTTATCCCATCCAGCCCAAGAACTATACACATTTATTATAGCCCATGTGACTAATATAGTCCAAAGAGAAGCTTCAGATTAAAAAAACCCAATCTGTAAAACACAATGGATAAAATTATCCAAACATTAATATTACAAAATACCAGCAAAACGACTGGTAGGGCCTCTGGAAACACAGAGGGCTTCCTAGAAAACCAGACCAACACTCAGTTTGCTTACAGAAAGCTACTGCTAACAGTTAGCAAGTCCATCTGTGTCAGCAGATTTCCAAGGAAACCCAAGCTCCTAAAACACCTCGGAGAAGAGTCCATGCAGAAGTCAGACACTTCACTGTGCCACTGGTGGCCACTTCTGGGCTAGATCATCATGCATGGCTTCGGGGATCCACTGACGATAGGCTGCGAGCAAATCTGGAATGAGAGAGGGGAGCAATTACATGGCTGTGGAGTCAGGGACTGGAGTGGTTCTGCTGGAAAGATGAAGTCCTGCAGCATCACCCTGCTCGCAGGCTGACAGCAAGAACCAACCTTCAACTACTGCTGCAGCTTGGGGACCTGCATGCAGATATAGAAGTGCCAAGTGTGGGAGAATGACTGTGAAAGCCATCACCGCATCGCTTTGCTGCTGCTCCCATGAAGAACTCTCACAATCTGTACCCTAACACTGAACAAAATCCATTTTACCTGGAAAAACCTTTCCCTGCACCCACTGACAGTACCACCAGAGTGTGATTTTCCAGAAGCACAAACCAAACACCTTAACTGTGGTTGGAACTACAGGGGAAAAATCATCTTCAAATACAAATAAATGTTGCTTTCTCAAGTACAAGCAACTCCAGTTCTTCATCAGAACCATGACACACAGCATTGCTGATTCTGGTAAGAAACCAGCAAATATTTGGAGTCTATCAAGTGAAATCATCCATTTTTTAATTATAATTCAACAGTGTTGGCGGCACTACAAAACTTGCACTGATTATGACCAATAATTAAGCAAGCAGAACACTTACATTTAGGATTTTTCCTCCATGCAGCCAGTAAAGCATCACGATTATCACAGTTTTCTGCCACTAGAGCCTGCAGGAGGGCTTCTGTCCTGGGCTGAAGTCTACCAGAATAAAACAGCGCATTAAAACAAAGTTCATTAGCACAGTTCAGCAAAGGATTCCAGCGTTCAGCTTTCCTTTCTGAATTCATACTCCTAGTGGTTTTTAAAGGGCTAAATATAGATGTAGAAACACAAAATTCACTAGAAATAAGTTTATTCCCCCTACCACAACTTTCTGTTGTTAAATGGAGCTGCAGGTTGCTCTTATTGCTGGCAGCATGCAGCTGCATAGCACATGGGAGAGCAAAAAGGAACTGACAGGTCTCATGCTGCACACTGATCTGACTAAACTAGGGAATCACTTTGCAATTGTAGGACCCTCGGATGAGATGAGTCACTTTTAAGAAAGCCTTTCCCAATCTTTGCATCTCTCAGCTCCATCAGAACACAGAGAAAGCTCATTTTGGTAAGCAAGAGAGGACACTGAGGGGCACAAGGGAAACAACAGCTGACAGTTCTTTTGAGGGTCATAGTTCTGTAAATGTCACCAACAGAAACATGGTCTGTTGGAAACATGTTTCTGAAAAGAAATAGAACCAATGTAATTGGCCAAAGCACAAAGAAAAGCAAGGAAAGCAGTCATGCTCATCAGTTTCTCACTGTGTGGGCAATTTATGTGCATGAAGCAGCCCGCAGAGGTCAGTGTGACCAGCAGGTTGTGTGTGTGCTTCCACGCTGCCCTCACAGCCACCGAGTTCTCTTGAGACATAGTTTTTCTTGGTAAGAGAACTCATTTTCCTCTCCTGCAGCTGCAGCCAAGATCACTATCGAGGACACCCCTCCCAGCATTCATTTTCTTTCATTTTAAAGGAAGTTAAAAGTGTTTGGTGGAGCCAAACTTAACTTTAACAACTTACTTGGCCCATGTCTTCAGCATTATGAGGGGACTGGACAGCAGACACTGGCTATAAGTTTTCAATTTCTTAATGACCTGGAAGATTCATTATAACAAGTACATAATGAAAAAGGCAAATTAATTGTTCCGTGGAAACAACCATTAACAAACTTGCACTACTATAGACATCCATCCCATATTCTCTACCATCTCTCTCACATCCATGCCACCATACAAATCTTGTCCTGACTGCCTTGCTAGATGACTCTTGGGTCTCAGAATGGACAAAGACATGAGATACAGCTTTCTTCCTCTGAAAACCAGGACTTAAATTTGTGAGTCTCTTTCACCCAGATGATGATTTTCATGCTGATTTATATTTTAAGGATATCTTCCCCATTCCACAACTGCACCAAACTCCTCCAGCCACCAGCAAGTTATGAGGAATGGGCATGCACACAAAGAAGTCACAAGGGTCACCATCTCCAAAAACTGGGCTACACACTTACTGATTACATCAAGGAAGCAGCTGGAGCATGCTCACCTTCCCTTCAAGCAGGAACCTGGCAAAGTATTTGTAGCGATCGATACCTTCTGGGTAATCAACTTCCACAGCAGGGAGCTGCCAGCTAACTCGGTCTGGAAAGAAAGATCACACTGAGTCTCCTAAATGCTCAAAAAGGAGGGTCCATTGCCAAGGCAGATGTGCAACAAAGGTGCTAAGAGAAGTGGGGAGGGTACTGCCACCACCCACCCAGCACTGCTCCCTCACAGGGGCGACAGATGGGCACAAAATGCCCACACCAATGGGGAGATGCTGATATTTAGCTGCTACGAATCCCGTGGAGCTACTCAAACCATGGTTAAGCTCTCTGACCAATCCAAGCTGAGTTTGACCTTTCTGGTCTACTGACAGTCTTGTTAAAAGCAGCATTACAATAACTATGTATACTGTATATAACTATACAGAACTACTGAATGACACTTTTCAAGGCACTTACGAAAGACACTTGGTCTGTGACATCGAACTCGGCCTGTTTCAGGGCAGTAAGATGGAGGAGGATTTTCCAGAGGCTTCCCAAAGTGACAGTACGGTGGCAATAGAGCTGGAATCCACTCAGGTTCGACTGCAGACACACCTTAGGAAGGGAAAACACACACCTGAATGCAGGCTTGCTGCCATGGGCCACCACTCACTGAGTGAATACAGTACATTGCAGAATCTCATCTCCACACATTCACTTGTATTTCATTTTTCAAGTCAACTCCTTTTTGTTCATGTTCACAGACCAGCAATAGGGAGCTATTGCTGAGAGGGCTGGAGCAGAGCAGCTGTTTCAGAAGCTGAGCTTTGCTCCAGCCAATTCTGCTAGATAAAGAATAAACCAGGCCAATTTATCCCCTGATCCACACCTAGAAAGCATAAGGATCCAAATCCCCAGAGGCACGACCACTGTGTAAAGAGAATGCTCAGTCACTGCAGCAAGAGGAACATTCTGCCTAAGGCACTTCTGAATGCCTCCTCACACCTGCAGAACAAGTAGGGACTGCAACAGCCTCACCTTTCATATACAGCTTTGTAGTCTCAACAATTTCCTGATACACCACAAACTCTGGGAGTTGTTTGAAGAGGACTGAGCTCGGATGGATGAACACGGGGTCTTCCAGGAGAGCAGTCTTTAAGAAAGCACAAGATTGAAGCAGAGTAAGACGAGTTACTGGCAATCCAATCTCGATTGCATTCAATTTTAGTCTCTCTTAGATGTACGTTTATATGGTTTCCTTAGTTGATGGAGGATTTTAATAACCCCATCACTTTATACATCGCCTTCTCAGGAGACATCAAGCACTTTGCACGTCGGACTAATCCTAATTCTTGGCTCTATAACAATTCTTACCTGAAGACCGGGAAATTGCAACACTGGAAACTTAAGACTCCATGAGGAGAGGTTGTAGAAAGCCAGCACATGCAGCCCCATTGCTGTGTCCAGCCATAAGCCCCAGAGTGTCTTTCTGCCACACAGAGGGAGAGAAATTCAGTCAATTCAAGCTGTTTACCTTATAGGCATTTTTCCACTTGTCATCCAGGATCTCTTCTGCCTGAACCCTTCGGGCAACGTGATCCCCCAGCCCTGCCAGCACGATCTGTCTCAAGTAAGTCGCTTGAGCTTCTGTTGGGGGCTTCATCTTTGGATCAACAAAGAGACCAGCATCAGTGCAGACTGAGTTCACTGTGGGGAGTAAAGAGATGAGTTAAGATTCGGTAGCAAACTGAAAGTTGCAACGAACAGCCCAGTTGATTTGTCACCCCTCAAAAGAGAATAAACAAGGCAGCTCCTCTCAAGCCCCCTTACCTGCTGTTGTCAGCTGTCCTCTCAAGCGCCGGATTTCCAGCATGGCTTTGTATCGGAGCCCATTTCCTTCACAGAATTTCCTGGTGCACCCAGCATACTCACAGGCCCCCACTGCTCCTGGAAGTGAAGTCAGGGGGAGAAATTACTTAGACAATCAGTTCTCTAAAGAAAACCAACTGTGGGACAGTGGTGTCATAGTCAACAAATGCGTATCGCAGTTTCCATTTGTCATTGCCCAGAGAACAGCCTAGAAAATGTACTGCTGGACTCAGTCCTGCAGCATGAGGCTGCCTCTGCTTGTATAAAGCTAAGAGGGAGGAGGACAGAATGGCAATTAACAGTACAGGGAAATCGCTGTCTGCAATACCTAACATCACCATCAGGTCTCCGAGCTTCTGCATTGGCCCCTGCCCAGCCCAGATCCTCTGCATCTGTAAAAACCTGGCTTTCTTCCCCTTCAGCTCCGCTGCCTCTTCCTCACTTACTGCTGGCCTAGAAGAAACACAAAACAGCATAAATGGACACTGTGCTTAAGTGCAGAAGGGCCTCAATGTAAGAGAGGTATCAGCTGTGACAAGAGTTGTCAAGTTAACTCACTCACCTGTCTAACTCCTCAAAAAGCTCCCGCACAGTCATTGCAGACACTATGGTGATGGTGTAGGGCAGGCAGTCGTGCTGCCTGCTCAATGCCAACATCTTTGCATAGCGGGGGGCAACAGGAAAAGTGGCCATTATTCTGCCCAGGGGACTAATAGGGCAACTCAGCTTTGCCGCCAGCTGCTGCTTCAGCCTAGGGGAGAAAGAGAAAAGTGATGTAATGTAGTGACTTCTGCATTAGAACAAGTTTGTGTTTCTGGTTCTACAAGCCCCATTCATTTGATGTGTTTTCTCTGCTTTTGTTATGTGCTGGTCCCAAAGGCTGGGGAAAAAATCCCTCTTCCTCATGCAGCTTCCACTTGCCCTTAATGGCACACTGCTAGCACAGTCCTTCTGTGCCCAAACACACCCAGGGACCAATAAAACACACAAAGGTAAACCTGAGACTGTTAAAAGTGCTGCCAGTCTCTACCAGCACATCCTCAGATGCAGGGCTGGGATGGAAAACTGGCGGGAGGACAGCAGTGCCACTGCCTTGGTAGTGAAGGCCGAATAGCAGCGCCAAGAAGAAATTCATGGGGGACCACAGATGTTACCTTCCTGTCATAGGGGGTTCCTTCAAGGCACCCAGGGCTATCAGCAACTCCTCAGCTGCTGCAAGTGCTTCTGTTGGAGGTGGTGTTGGGAATGGGAAGTTGATTACCTACAGAGAGATAAAATGCCCCTCAGTACATCATTGACACGGCTCCCACTGAAAAACAGAATCTGAATGCAGTAAGAAGTCCTGGAAGGGAACAAAACCCTTCCCTCTGGATACATACCAAATAAAAACAGTTAGGATGTTTGCCAGGAGCAAGAGGAAAGAACACATAATGGGAGGAAATGCTTGGAACAAAAACATTAGGAAACAGGAATACCAGCGTCACCCTGAGCTGCCACTGACTCCAGACACCGCCTAGGGTGGGCTGCTTTAAGGTCTAACTCTTAAGCATTGTGCTTTCTGAGAGTGCTCAAGTATCTCCAAAACACAACCCCTGTTTGGACAGGGCTTTTTTGCTACTAAAAATATAAGAAAGCTCTTATGACCTGAACAAACATGTCTGTTAAGGCCTGGAAGAATTCATACAAGCTTCCATGATTCACAGAACCAAAATCAAGTCCCAGCATTCTAATTCCTAACACAAGGCGCAGCCTCAAGCGATGATGATAAAAGACATTTTGTGTCTCTGGCTCCAAGAGGCAGCCACTTTAATGAGCACTGTAGTACAAAGCAAATTTACACCTCACCTTTTCTATATTTAATGCCTTCATTTGCAGGATCAAGTCTTCTACCGGCCGCTTTGTTATTTCTGGAGCAGAAAACTTCTCAAAGTCCATGAAGACTGCTGAGGAGTATAACCTAGTGAACCAGAAATGCTGCTTAGAGACTTAGAGTAAATCTTAACTCAAAAGATATGTAAGGGATTTATAAAACAGGCAGCTGTGGGTGCTATTTAGATAACCACATAATTATTTCCACAGTTGGGGCATACTGCATTATTCACAAGAAGGCGACTTGGCTTGGAGTGGGATCCATGCTATGCTGGCCACCACAATGAGTTTTCAGCAAAAGAAAGGTCCCCAAGAAGCCAAACTGTCAAACCAATATCACCAGTGACAGTTCACGTTTGGCTTCACCTCTCCTATTTGAATGAAGAGCAGACAAAACCAACATGTTTCAAGCACAAGTAGGTCCTTGTGAAAGGGGCAGCAGGATGAGGGAAGCCATTCAATCCATACTGACACTCACTGGGCTTTTTGTTCCTCCTAACCCTCTCCCCACCAGGGAGCTAACCTGTAACAGTGCCCTGGCTCCGTCCGACCAGCCCGGCCTGCCCGCTGGTTGGCTGAAGCCTGAGATATCCAAGTGATTCTGAAAGATGAAACCCCAGTAATTTTGTCATAGAAACGTTTCTTGACCTTTCCACAATCAACCACGTATTTGATGCCTGGGATGGTAAGCGATGTTTCAGCCACGTTGGTGGCTACAACGCACAGCCTTGTGCCAGAAGGAGGAGGCCTGAACACCTACAAGAAACAGATGGGCATGTGAAATGCACTGCCAACAACAGAAAAAGAGACAAGCAGTCAACCTGGATGGGTTGCAAAGGGATGACCAAGCATATGGCATTGCAGTGAAACCCAAGAGTGAGATCAAAGACTTAACACTTTGTCTCCAGTTCCGGAGGGTTCTATCCAGCTCAGTTAATCCCTCAGAAACACCCACAGGGCTTCCAGGTGCAGGCGACACCAGTGTGGAGCTGTATTTAGACACACTCCAAAGCCCAAGAGAGAATGTAAGAGTAACTGCCTGTTGGCAATGGGATCTAATTTGGACTCATTTTACCATGCTGCAGGACTGTCACTCTTTATCTCTCCCAACCCGCTGAACTGGCACATAAAGGAGATCCCAGTCCAAGCAAGGCCAGCTCCAACTCCATCGTAACTCACCCAATGATGGCAGTCCAAGATGGACATTGTAACTCACAAAGCATATGTGACTTTAGACAACAATCACACATATCTACAAGGATCATTTACTCACTATGACAACAAATTCTTTACCTTTGCTTGTTTCTCTGGTGCTAGCAAAGAATAGAGTGGGAGCACATAGAGTGGAAGGGACGAATCAGACTTCTCATCTGTGAAGAAACCAATATTGTTAAGTACACAGTAAGTCAACTTCCAGCCTTAATCCCTACAATGTCTTCACAAACACCACTTCATTTAAAACCAATAAAATACTTGGTACAAAGCTGAAGCTGGAGAATCTTAATAGCTTTTCCATGACACAGGTCAGCAAAGGCCAACCAGCCTGTGCTGCACATTCCACAGATGACAGGACATATGGAATTCTGATTTCATTAAGTGCCAAACCTTCTTCCGAGTCTCCATCTCCTAAGTCCAGGTCAATATCGGACCCTGCCATATCGTCATCAGTTTCAGCGTCTCTGTCTTCATCTCCTTCATCCACTGGGACAACAGAGTAATTGTCCAGATCAATTTTGGGGAGTGCCTGAGAGAGAGAGGAAAGATGACCACTGAGCATTTTAAAAGGGGGACACAAACAGCACTTTTTATGGCTTTGAAAGCTGAGCACTTACTCCAAACATTTGTTGACCTGAAGGTGACAGAGGGATTGAGAGATTTCATTTGTATTTTAAGGCCGATGTTCCAATGTCAGTGGGCAGTATATCTAGAACATCAAGATCTCTGGCTAACAAAGCACATGTAGGACTTGTGTGGAAGCCAACCCTTCATCCTTGACACTTTGACAGATGCATCAGTCCCAATTTTGGATAACAGCGAGATGAAGAGAAGCCCTGGAGCCAGCAAGTCTGGAACTCCTTCCATTAAAGTTTCAATGGTCAATACTCAACCAAGATCTCCTGCCTGTAATATCCAGGGCCACATTTTAGCACTCTGCTGCTCATAATGCAGCAGTTATCAATGTAGGCAGCATTACTGGATTTCCTGAGGGGACACACATAGGCTACAAGCCTCCATGCAAGCCTAAAACAGCCTGGTGAGAAACACAGCTATGCAGGAGTACTCTGTGGCAGGGAGGTATCTGCTCCCCCCCATCTCTGGGAGGAATTCCACCCACCACACATTACCATAACTTTCTTCTGCTTCCTTGATTTCTTGAATTTTCTCATTTCTTCCACTGATTCTTTGTCATCATCTCCTTCTGCAAAACCAGTGGAATTACTGTTAGCTGAGCATGTTTTCCTCTCAGAACACACAGTGGCAATAGTCTGGTCCCACTCCCACCTTCTTGGGGATGCAAAAGTGTCACAGTGTGAAAGAAACAAACAGTGACATTGAAGGCAGAGGGTACAGGGATGGCAAGAGAGTTTAACATTATAATTCCATTTAGGAGCCACACAGCAACTGTATGCCTTGAGGTTTAGGACACAATTAGCTGAGCTATATTAGGATTTGACTTTCTAGTCATCTTGGGGAAATTCCATTAGCCTGCAAATAAATAGCCACCAACAGGCAGCAGCGTTTCTGCTTTAATTCACAACCAACAGAGCAACTGAAGAAATGCAATGGATCCTTGAGCAACAGTCCTTTATTCTACAGCATTACCTGCAGTGTTGTTTTTCTGGAATGGAAAGGCTTTCCTTAGCCTTCTACAGAGAGAGTGTACTTCTGCCTGGCCTGTTAAAAACACCAAAATCCCACCTGCAAGAGAAAAGATCACTGTCAACCTCAACATATGTATTTCACCTTGGAAAGCTTCAGATCATGCTCTTGATAAGACAGGTTGAATATACTGCGAAGTAAGAAGGAGGAACAAGGTGTCAGACTGCATCTGTCTTCTGCTACTCCCTCGAGAAGCACATGAATGTAACCATGATTTAACTGAAGGGTAATTTTCACATGAAAAGCCTAAGCAAAAGAATGCATCACTGTAGTTCCATGTCCAAGTTACAAAAAACCTCACCCCAAAACAAAACATAAACCCAACAAAAACAACCCACGAAACTTTAGACACGTGAAGTGTAAAGTATTTGAGAGGTTCTCAGCAGTGACCTTACCTGAGGGCAACATCCGATGGATTTTACACACTTTTCGGAAGCACTCCCCACTGTAGTCATCTAAGGGGGTTTTCTTGTTAAAATGAACAGTTACAGGGAATTGCCTTGCATCTACCTAGGGAGGGAATACAGGAAAGGGATTACTTTCTGTTATAACTCCAGCACAACCATTACAGCATTCACAGGAGAACTAGAAAAGCTCACCCTGTATTTCTGTTCAGCTCTTGGATTTGGTAATCTGCAGTACACCAGACCCACAGAAGTTACCACTGTTGTATACCCTAAACACTGCAAAACCAAGCTGGAAGCTAAAGCTGTTCTTTCAGATCAACTCAGACTGAGGTTTTCTAGTTCTGCTGAAGTGTAACATACAGTTTTCAAGCCAATCAGATTCTGCTGGGGCAGTTTTCTGATAAAGGTGGGAAGAAAAACACTGAGTCCCAAAAGAAACAATGGTCTAAACAAAGTAACTATTTTAGAGCTGATATCTGAAAGATTCAGGCCCAGCTGGAAAGATTAGACTGCCTCTAGTTTTGAATTGTCCTTTTCAAGGAAGCCCTCCCTTTATTTCAGTCATTGGGCTGATGGAGACCCCAGTGAGGAGGACAATACCTGAATAACAGGTGGTGTAACAGAGAACAACTTCTTGCTATCGGTGAAATCTTCAACACGAAGGGTGGCTGACATGATGATCAGCTTGAGCGGCAGCCCTTTCTGTAGGGACACAAACGTGTTACTCTGTGCCTGAAAGCACGTGATGGGTAAGCTACACAGCACACACATGCAGAGCTTTAAGTGGGGCTGGATACGAGTTCCTGCACCAAAGGACTTAAAGCTTAAGACAACAAAAGCCCTGTGTCAAGTGACAGGAGACACACAGCTTCAAAAGCAACATGTCAAAATACACGAAACCCCATGCTGAAGCTGACTGTGACCTGCATCTAAACCACTGTATTCTCTCTCCATCCGTAAGTAAAACACTGATGCCAAGTACTGCCCTGCCAAGGCACCAACCCCAACACAGAATTCAATACTGGCTGAAAACTTATCTGTTGGGACTGATACGAACTATTTCTTCCCTTCATGTAGGCTCTGTGCTTCTTCAGTCACATGGAAAGACAAACACATTATCTGAGTGTTACTTCATGGTTTCTGTCAGATTTCTGTTAACTTCCTCACCAGAGTTCCTCCTTGCACAGAGCCCCTTCATGTCCAACATCCCCCTGTCCAGCCCATCTGTGTCTAAAACAGAAGTACTGCTTCTCTTACCTTCTCCCGAAGAGGCACGATGCGAGACAAGAGGCCTATCAAGATGTCTGTGTACATACTCCTCTCATGAGCTTCATCAATAATAACAACTTTGTACTTTGAAAGCAGAAAGTCCTGAGAAGAGAGATCAATTTCACCACATGAAGCTCCTCTTCCACCTGTACAAAATACTTTCCTTTTGATAAAACAGAAGGCAAGAACTTACCTTCTGAATTTCTTTCAGCAGCACACCATCTGTCATGAACTTGATTTGTGTTTCATCTGTAACATTGCCTTCATATCGGATTTGATATGAAACCACCCTATGAGGAAACAACAGGGCAGCCACAAGAAAAAGCATGGGGAGAAACAGAAAATTCAGGTTCAGACCAGGAGACAGCTTTCAGCCTGCCTGAACTAAGACTTGATGCCAAGGCAAGACAAAAATCACATCATCAGCTCCCCAGAGCTGAACAGTGTGGAAGATTTGAGTCTATGACACACACAGAGCATCTCAGCGTTACCTTCCTACCGAGGTCTCAGCTTTCCTTCTCACCTGTTTGACAAGTTCATTTCCTTAGCGACTCGCTGGGACATGGACACTGCAGCCACACGTCGAGGCTCGGTGATTCCAATGGCACCGTCTGAACTAAAGTGGGGAAGGAAAGAAAACAAGGCGCTGTTTGGCTGCTTGCTTTAAAGAGAGGAAAACTCAGACGATGACAACAGGATTTCTGCACAATGGCTCTAAATTAAGAAGCATCACTCAAATCACTTAAGAGTTATAAGAAAAAGACAGAAAGGAAGCTTTGGGATTACCCTCCTATTGATTACATGCATATAGATCTGAAGATGCATGTACCACAGGAATGTTTTTCCCCAAATGCTGTCTCTGTAATTCCAGCTCACTGAACTCTGGTCTTCCTGGACATCCCTCTGGCAACAGGGTTCATTTCAGAAGACACTCAGGCTGGCGCAGCAGCAGCGCAGAAGCTGGATGCACCCAGATGCAACTTGCAAGAAGCATTTTATGAGGTGCCCACGCTCACAGGTTTCAAAGACTGCTTATGTGGAGAGGCTGTGGTAAGTCAGTCTAATTCCCTTCAGATTTTTTAGAAGCCCATTTGACACGGCCACTACCACTACACAGAAAAGAGCAGGTTCAGTTCAGCCATATTAGAAGAAAAAATAATCAAAATCAGAAGTAACTGAGCTCAGCTTGAATTTTCTGATTACATTTGCTGCATATAAAAGAAGATCCATACCTGGCGTAGCCAGCTTCATAGAGAAACTGAGGGACTTGTGTGGTTTTACCGCTTCCTGTCTCTCCACAGATGATCACAATGGGATTCTCATTAATGGCTTCCATGATGACTTGCTCTTCAGCGAGAATTGGAAGCTTTAGTCTTGCTTCCTAAATAACACAAACCACAGGATTGGGAACTGTTACCTTCCTCTGATTCTAAAACCCACAAGAAGGAATTCTGCAAGCTCTGTGGCTGGAAAAGCTCTAAACCAGTTAACACCACACCAGCAAGAACCAGAGCCATCAGAACACCTTCCCAGAAAGCAGCTGGCAAGCCCTGCACTTCACTGGTGAACCTTCAGAGTCCCTTGAGTTTATTAATATAGCACTTCAAGGCAAAACTCATTTCACAACTCTGTCTCATCTGCTCAGACACATGCAGAGCTCTTCCCTTTCCTACAGAACACTCTACCTACACCAAATGGAACAAAATTATCCACCGATGATACAGCATAATGCAGAGCTGACAGTGATTTCACAAGATCTTCCAGTGAAGAATGCTAAAAGCCTCCTAATGAATTCTACATTTAAAACTAGGGACAAATGCTTACATCCTAAAACAAAACTAGTTTTCCTTCTGCTAGATTAGACAGGCTTAAAGCTCAGATGCACATGTACAACCTGACAGAATGAGGACCCTAGCTGCACATTGCTGCCATGCTGTATTAGCATGAGACAGAAGACAGCGCTACAGCATCTGCAGTGACCTAATCTGATAGGAAGTACTGCAATTTCCAACACCTCGCTGGTCACAGGGCCTTACCTGAATCTCAGGAGACCTGTCCACTGGAATGAAAACCGCAGGTTTGCAAGGCAGTTTGCTGGAGGCTGGCTGGTGAGCCGGTGCACTAGGACCAGCCGGCTGCTGGTTCATCTCTGACACCTTCACGCCTTCCTCTGGCTTTTCAGCAGTGTTCAGATCACTGGCTGAGGACTTCTCTATTTCTGGTTTCTGCTCTTCCTTCTCCTCCTCAGAACTACTGGGTTCTTCCTCAGGCTCTGACTCTGAGCTGTGTCTTCTCTTGTATGCACCACTGACGCTCCTGATCTTTTCAGGTTCAACAGTGCTTGGCTCCTGCATTATCCTAGAACAGAACACCAACACACGAGCTACATTTCAGCCAAACTCCTCCAGGACTTCAAGCCAGGCATGTCTTCTACACAGCCCAGACAAGTCACATCATCCAAAGTCACTGCCTGAGCCTCAACCCACATTTCACTCAACAGGGAAAACTACACCTTGGGTGCAGTGCAGTACATGAAGACATTACCCTGAGAGGTTAACCCAGTTCTCCAAGGATCCCCACTCAGAATTTCTCACAGCTCTGCTAGGCAAAGCTTTGGCTGACCCAATAGCTGGATTCATACCTAGGCATGCTTTATACCAATATTTATTCATTTCTTCAGAAGACATCTCTATAGTTTATTTCAACATCTGCCAACATGCAGCTCTTGATAAACCCAGTAACTAAGCACTGCATCAGTCAAAACCTTCCAATACAATAAAAAAGTTTATCCACCAGTTATGTAGTTTAGCCTAATTTATAAGACTACAGAGATGTAATTGCTACCCAGCTCATCCCTTATGACAGGGAAGACCAAGTCACTTTAATTAATATCTCCTCAAAAGGATGACAATCAATAGCAACCATATTATCAGATAAACCCAGAAAATTATCTAACTCCACCCATTCTGAAGAACCTGTGTGCAGTAAGAAGGAAATAAATCTGCCAAAAAAAAGGGGTAAGAAGGTTGCAAAGTTTCAACCACAGCAATAAGCAAGAATGGTTCTTTACAAAGAACACTTTACCTTTTGGTCTGATACATGCGCTTCCCAGTACCCAGTTTGGAAGTAGTGAACAGCAGTTTCATTTCTGCCTCAGAAGCTTGGACCTCATGCAGCTTGCTCAGCAACTCAGCTCGCTGTTTGGGGAAAAAACAATGAAAATCAGTGCTTATTTTCACCAGGAAATTATTTCAAGATCTG
The DNA here is from genome assembly GCA_009867235.2 of Psittacus erithacus. Lineage (NCBI taxonomy): Eukaryota > Metazoa > Chordata > Aves > Psittaciformes > Psittacidae > Psittacus > Psittacus erithacus. Next base: position 75,548 of record WYDI02029004.1, read on the forward strand.
TGCTTGAGTTTTAAAGGCTCTGCTCTGGCAAACCTCACTGTGAGGTTGTAAAGGTATTTCTGCTGCTACATGGTCAGTCCTCCCTGATGAGGATTTCAGCCCTGCACTAGAAACACAGGCTTGACTCTTCATAGCCGCAATGAAAAGCTCAGCTGCACTCTTCAAACAGCAGCAAAGAAAATGGATTTGGACTAAAATTCTGAAGCAAGGGCCAGAGCAGTGGAAGGCTCCCTTCATCACCCTCACATGGGACGTAGCGCTGGCAGGAGTTGACTGCAGTTTTAAACCACCTCCAAAACCAGAGTTTGTTTGTTAAAGCCATTTTTCAGATGCTAAAACAAACAGGAATTTTCCACAGAAAGCTTTTGCAAAGACAGAAAAGCCCTCTCTGCATGAAGGAAATACGCATCTCAGAAGCACCAGAAGAGTTAGGGGTGCATCAAGCTTTGCATTTTGCAACAGAACAAAGCTTCTCATGCAACCTGTTTCACAGAATGCTTTTAAAGTACAACTTCATTTACCCTGCTAGTGATGCACTTCATAACACTTGTCTATTTGGTCAGAGTCAAAGAGAGAAGGGGAACTGGGACCCAGAAATGAGGTATTCCTGGAACACATGAACTGCTGAGAGGGAGGGGAATGCTTTTCCCCACTAGACTTCATGGAATCGTATCATAGAATCCCAGACAGGTTTGGGTTGGAAGAGAACTTAAAGCTGATCCAGTTCCAACCTCTTGCCATGGGCAAAGACACCCTCCACTAGAGCAGCTTGCTCCAAACCTGTCCTCCGAAATCCATGGCTGGTGCCATGTCTTTGCCAAAACACCCAGGAAATGGATGGCTGACACTATTGCAATATAACTCCTGAACTTCAGCACCTGCATGTCCTTGAGGCACCCCGATAGGTCACGTCAGAAAAAGCTCTTGCTGACGCTGCAGAGTGGTCACCCCACCTCTGGCTTTTCACACCAGCAACGCAATCACATCACATACCGTCACTGCCAGTGTCACAGCACAAGGGAAACCTTGAGAGCTGCTCACTGATATCGACCATTTCCATACACTGACATTACCACCTGGCAGAGGGCACAAAGCTGGAGGCCCAGCAAGCAGCACAGTACCTGTTTCTTCTTTTCTTTCTGCTCTAAAATTTTCTGCAGGTGCTTCTTCTGTTTCCTGCTGAGGGGTTTCTTCTGCTGTTGCACAACACTTGCCACTTTCTTCTTCTTTGCTTTCCTTGCTGGCAGGACCAGGGCATTGCTTTCATCAATTCCCTTCAGCGTTACTTCATCTGAAAACACACACTCAATCACCCACTGGTGCCAGGTGGGTTATTTTCAGCACAACAGGCCTACCACAAACCAGACCAGATTTAGCGCTTTGCAGCAAACACAACCCTCACCCCCAGCCCAGAATAAATCCCTTATCAACAGTAAGGGTAAAAAGACTGTAAGAAGGAGACTCTAGGTCTTCTCTCAGGTGCTTCCTAAAGTTGTGAAGGTAACTTCCATTGACTTACACAACAATACTACAAAACGCTTGCCTTTTTGACCACAGGCAGAGCAGCCTGCGACATGAGTGTCTTGGGGAGGCAGAAGTAATTTTTAATACTAAAAACTTCTATTATTAACGTTTGAATGAGGTCAGCAGTATAATAAATGTGGGGTTTTAAAAGCGATATTTGAGAATGCAAATCCTAAACGTAAGGGTATTCTTAATAATCGCTTTGATGAAGATCTGCTGAGACGCAGGACCTGCTTCAATAGAGCTACAGATGCAAGGCCTGTAAGAGGCTCTACACCAACTCTCACGTTTCCAGCACAAACATATCAGAACTACAGCAAAGACACGACGCTAGTTCTAATCTCAGCAGCTCCAATCGCACTCCGGCCCCGCGAACAGCCCAGGTTGGCAGTAAGGAACACAACGCGCAGGACGCGGAGCGCCGGGCCGGGCCCTCCCGACTCAGCCTGCAGGCCGGGCTCGGCCGCACCTCCCAGCTCCAGCGGCAGCTCCAGAGGCTCTGCGGCGGGCGGGGGCTGCGCCGTGCCCGGCTGCACCCGCGCCTTCCAGTTGTGCCGGCGGCGCGCTCGGCCCATGGCCGCGGCGGCGGCGGCGGCGGCGGCCACACGTGAGGGGCAGCGCCGCTCCTTCCGCGCTAAGGCACAGTCCCGCGAGAAAGGGCCGCGGCTCCGTACGCAGGCGCAATGCTGTAGCTCGGCCCTACGGTACGTGCTCCGGGTCCTCCCGCCCGCCCGCCCGCCGAGCCCGTCCCCGCTGCCTCCCAACCGAGCGTGCATGAGGTCGGGCTCCGGAGCCCCCCAGCTCTCATGAGCCATCAAAACCGAGCCGAGTGAAGCTGTGAAGGGCAGTCAGTGCTCAGTGCAACGTCCCGGTACAGGTTTATTGTAAGCTTTGTCACAACAGCATGGCCGGTCAGTGAAACTGGCCTACAGATAGGTAACTACACAGCACATGGACTGGCGCCCAGGGAAGTCATCAATAAAGGCAGGTATAGCTCCGTGAAAAATCGGTCCCTCAGACTTCTAACTACTTCGTGTTATCAGTGGAAGCCAATGTTTCCCTATGGATCATATCTCAAAAGTCTACATACGCCATCTCTTCAGACCAAATTAATTTATACATAACCACAACCATACAAACTCAAACATGATTACCTTGAAATGGAATCACAAACATCAGTGCGGAAAACAAGTGCGACCACACTTGTGAGCAAATACCACTTGTGAGGGAAAGGAAAAGATCAGTTTTGAAATGTGCTGTTACCACAGTTCAATGGAGTTATCCAAAAGTTTAAAATACATGCGGATACAATAAAATCTTTTATTTTCCAACCCAGACAAAGAGAACTTAATGGTCATTTACATCATTAGCTGCCAAATACAGATCAGTACGTGAGGCAAATCACACTTATAAACTTCTACACCATCAAAGAGCTAGGATTGATACTGGTCTATTTTCCACACTAACGATGCAACAAGTCTTAAAAAGCAAATCACAATTTGCAGGACACGCTACTGAAGTACAGCACTGAGTTACACCAGGTTTACACATTGCACTCTTGACACCCAAAACCACTTTGAGAAGCGTTACATTCCGCACACGGCACATCAGCAACAGCGAGGTGCATACTTCCAAAGAAACTGTGACGGGCATTAAGTTTGGTGAAAATGAATGTGTTGAAAATATTACAGCAGTTTCAAACATTAGCTCTTAAAAGTACACTGTTTAACACATGAAAGATCCTACCAGAATGTCTGCTACCGAACAGCCTGAAGCCCATCTGAAACAGGTACAACAGGGATGTTCTTTCAAGCAGACACTGCAAATAGGAGGTCAGTAAATGGGAACCGTTTTGGCAGAGCTGCCCTGGGGACTGTGGCCAAACAGGGTGCTCTCTGTAGCCACCTGAGCCTTCCCACCACAGCCTGCATCAGGGAGTGCAGTGATGCTGATGCTGCTGCCTGCCCCTGGTTAGGCTGCCAGTGCCCAGGGCAAAGGCCTGAAGCTCCAAAATCAGGGGGTTTATCCCCATTTCTACTACTGACTCTGGTGGGTTGGTCCAATTCTGCATCTCTGTTTACTCGCAGGTGACCAGGCACATCCCATGTCACTACCAACCTGCTGTCACCAGGCTGAGCTCTAAAAACCAGAGAAGAACCTTGATGGATAAGCTAGATGGCTTGGGATGGAAAATACTTGTAAAAGGTATTTACAAAAGTTGAAGAGATTAAATACAATGCCACATTCATGTCTCAAAAGCGCTTTCACTACAGTGCATGTTTAAAAATACAGAGCTTTTTTAAAGTACATATATCGAAGATTAGATTGTGCTTTAACAAAAAAAAAAAATCATTACTTCTGAATTTGACTAACAAGAAAACTGAGTGCTGGGAAAAACACTGATTCAAAACACCCAATTTTATATATTCTGCTTTTCACGTAACATTTTGCTATACATGGGATGCAAGTAAATATAAAAATACCTTTTTATTCAAGCAGCAGGGTGATCAAAATGAACAGTATTAATATAAGAGGGCTGGTTTTACAAAACTAAGGTAAGTGATTAGAGCGAGACAGGGAGAAACTACAATCCAAATTAACTGTTATACAATATTCTAAAAGGAATTTTTATCATAGACAACTCTTAATATAGAAACAAGTCAGTATTTGGAACTTCAACATTAAATATAGATTATGTAAAATACAATCTACACCAAACTGACTCATGTTCAGAGTCCTGAGGAAGTTGGTGGAGCCTCTCACATGAATGAGCTTTGGTCCTCAGGCCTCAAAACACCTAAAGACCTGACAAAGCTTTGCCAGTGGATTCCAAACTTCCAGGTTGGTGTTTCAGCCCAATCTTCCATGCTCAGAGCAGGGAAAAGCGAGCTTATAGGGAAGACTCTGTAATACTATGGAAAATGAGCTATAAAAAGGATTATACTGTAATTGCCATTTTCAGCTTTGCCAAGCAGACTGTTTGTGGCTGCAGTACTTATCTGTTCACAGAAAGGTTTTACATTACGAAAAGCAGTTACTTTGCAACTCTAAATGTGCATGTCTTGAAAAAAAAATGGGGCGCAGGGGGGATTTATAGAAGAAATAAGAAATTAAAATGTATTACAACAGTGCCAACTGCATATGAACTTCAACCGTGTTGAACTGAACTGATCACAGTTTGGAGTAAAGGCCATTAACATGGATTTGAAAATAATCCCTCACATAAATGTCTCACAGAGCCCAAATGAGATTAGGCAAGTAACATGTTTTAACAGTATTAAACTTCAGCAGAAAGAGAAAAATAAACTCCCCCCACAGCTACATTCAGTGAAGTGTCACATCCAACAAAAGCTCTACCCAGCGAAGCAAGAAGCTGAAGCCCAAGGGCCGCGCTGGAGCCGGCGCGCATGGACAAAGCAGCACCTCCTGGTATTTGCTCCCCTTGCTTGTCAGCCAGGCCCTACCACAGGCCAGTTTTTGTTGCGTTTTCTTTCTTTACTTGGTCATTTAGACATTATGGAATACACAGCTCTTCAGCTGTGGTCCATTTTACCCCCCATGATGCTGATACTGTGCTCATCGCCATGGTTTAGCTGCTATCCCTCCCTCCCCTCATCTATACCCTCAGATGCCACACACGTTGCACCACGTTCTGGCCCCACTTCCCTGAGGTTACCTCTGTTTCAATGCATTTCAGCACACCTTACACAGGCAGTGGCAGCCTGCCAAGCCACTTAACTCTAAGGTTACAAATACATAGAATCCTTCAAAGTAAAATTGCTTCAAAGCTCCTGCACCTCTTTGAAACACAACCGTTTAATACACCCTTCTCGTAAGGTGACTCACTTTCCCCAGAAGAGTGAGGACACAGACTTCAAGCAAAAAGCTCCTATAAAACTATTACAATTTTAGAAAAAAATCCAGATCTTCCTGAAGATAATTTATTGCCGCTTCTTGGTCCTGAGAAAGCTTTAAGCAACAATACATTTGCAAGTGGTTTCACTGCTGCCTTTTTGAGAAAGTACATGGGTCCTGAGACTAAAAATCATGGTTTACTCTATGCTTGGAAAAATGCTTCACTGTGAATACCAAGTATGAATTACAATTTGCCACGCTACATCTCTTCCCTTTGTGTCAAGAGCTTTCCTTTCAGACACCAAATTAAAGTTCTCCAGATGAAATGCAATGAAATAATGCCACATGTGCGCTTCTCAATTCCTCCTGTGGGACTGTCATTAAAGAGCTTCAAATCTATGGTATCTTCCTTCGCCCTTATTCCCCACCACCTATTAAAAGCCATGGTGTGAATTTTTTGGCCTGGATACCAGAAAATTCCTCATCTGATACTCTATGAAAGGCAACTTCAAGGCAATGAAATAGGCCAACAATAAAACAAAAATATTCACAACTTCGGAAGAAAAAGAAATGTGGACCCACAGCAGTTACTTCTCAATGGAAGTGTTTGGTAGCTTAGTTTTTTTTGTTCTTTTGAACTTTTAAAGTGTCAAATTTGCATATGTTTTAGCTCAATTTCAATATTTGAAAGACTACTCAATTTGCTTTTATAAAAACTTTACAAAAGATGTTTTTAAATGCTTGTAAAAGTAAGCGTTTATCTACTGAGAAAATTCGAGTACTGGATAAAACTCTGAATATACAGCTGAAGTTCTTAAACATGGTTTTTTTTCCTACAAGTATAATGGCTGAGTGTATAATCTAGATAAACTAGTCTCACACATGATGAAAAGTTATAACTTTTGCACACTTTTTACCATGTGATGCTTTGTTGCTTTGTAACTTCAAACAAGACAGTGCTTAGGAATTTTCTAGAGCTGGTGTACAGTGGTCTATAGGGGCTGGCTCATTGATTACTGCCTCTGTCCAGGTTCTCAATCAGCCGAGAAAGACGAATGTTCAGAAGTCTGATCTGACTGTCGAGGTGGTCCATCTTCTCCTCGAGGCTGCTGTTGCTGTTTCTTCTCCAGTAAAATCCAACTGGCCCCGTCATGAAGTAGACTGCTACAACAAAGCAGAGAGGCAGGACGGCGTGTTCCGGGTCACCTTCATACTTCTGGAGGATGTACACACATGAGAGAGTGAAAAGGGCAACCCTGGCAATCCAGAAGAAACGACCAAACAGCATGTGCAGGAGATAGAAGAAGAATCCAAGGAAGAGAGATAAAAACCAATAGGCAAGTAAAATGGCACCAATCAGTAGAAGAGCACGGGTTGGGCTGTTGGCAATTGCTGCTGGGCTGAAATAATGAGTCAGGTTGGAGGCTGAAAAACAAAGGGAAAGTCACAGAGTATTAACGAGAACATGCCAAATGGTAATGGTAAAAATGCAACACAGCATCCAAGGGCCATGCAGCAGGGTCACAGCTCTGACTTTTCTAAAGGAAGGGGTAAAGCTACTTCATCCTTTTCTGTATGGACCTTCTTCAAATCCCTGACTCAGTTCCAATGATGCAATTGAATTAATTCCCTTAAAGGTTCTTTAAAGACAAACTATTGCAGGGCCTAAGGTCAAAGCTCATACTGAGGCTAAAGATCCCCTTTGTGGAAGTTATATTCCAAGGCTCTCAATTGTACCTTTCCTTCTAGTCCTCCTTTATCTCCCTGCAGTGTTCCTGGCTGCATGCATCTATGTAGTGATGATACAAAGAAACTACCCATGACTTATAATGCCCTTTATAGACATGTACAGAAATGGAACTGCTAGTTTTAGACCTTGCGTTTGAAGGTACTAATAGCAAAATCAAAGGCAAGTGAAGCAGACAGACAGCACTCAGGGATGCTTAATACAGCATGATAAAATGTTCTTGTCAACATTGGTACAGGCTGATAGCATTCAAGAGTTAACAGGCATTACACTTACCATCAATTCCAAGAACATCTAACAAATCAGTCCATATTCTCCAGAATGTGTCCATTAATACATCCACCCCATTGACAAACCTCTCTGTCAGCCTTGAGAAAAACTGAGAAATAAAATTGAAAATTAAAAAAAAATGAAAATTCTCAGTTCCTAAAACATGTTTCCAGTTTGAGGCTTACTATTATGAGAATTCTAACTCACTAAACAAGAATTGCAGGCTATTTTGAAGTCCCCAAGGAAAAAGAATGCTTTTTAACTTTGCAAATCATAAATGTACTTATTACAATTATCCTTATTCTGGGTATTTTGCCAGGTAATTGCATATAATAACAGGATTTTAAAAGGCACTTTATTAGCTTTACCATCGTTCTGAAGTCCAAAGAAAACACTATTACTAACAACAGACACTGGCAAAGCAAACCAGAGAATCATCGAGCAACTGAGAAAAGTCCCGGGTATTTCACACAAATGTCTCACGTGTATTTTCAGGTCACTTTAACGACATTTATTATTCTTTCCTCCTGGCTGAGGCAAGCAGGGCCAGAGGAAGGCAGAGGTCTGTCTGCCCGCATGCCTGATTCCCGGCAAGTTCCTCTGTGGCCCTACAAGCACAGGATGCTCTGCTGGTGCAGACACACCATATTTCAATTGCAGGGCTCCTCAGCGACAGCGCTCTGCCCTGGCAGTCTCCCCCACCTAAATTAGCCTTTATTTAGAGATTTATTACATTAATATGTCTTGCAGTTTTCTCCGCATCGTGCCTCGCCTCCCGTTTTAATTCGCTCCAGCCGTTGGGCCGCCTCAGCCCGGGCTCGCACAGGAGGCGAGGCCGGTCCACACCAAGTACCGGCCAACGGCGGGACTCTGCCTCACAGAACCTCCTGCTCAGGCCGGGGAGCAGCGGCGTGGGGAGAGAGTGCGAAGGGAAAGGAAGCGAAAGGTTTACGAGGAGGACGCGGGCCGGCACCTCACCTTCTGCAGGGCCCGCACGTTGTCCTCGCCGAAGAGGCCGCTGACGCCCTGATAGAGGCCGCTGGCGGCGCGGCGGAAGCTGTTTTGCTTATCGGCGCCGCGGCTCCTCGCTGCCCAAGCGCCGGGTCCCGCCGTACCGCCCAGCAGCAAGGCGAGGACCAGCAGCAGCGCCGGCAGCCTCCTCGCCGCCATGGCCGCCCGCGCTGCGCCCCGCGCCCGGCAGCGCCGCGATTGTAGCGCCGCCTAGAGGCCGCGCCGTAAACTCCGATAGTGCACCGCCCCCTGCCCGCAGCCCCCTCCCCTTAAAGCGGTGGAGTTACTACAATCACAACACGATCATTTCGGTTGAAACGGGACATTCGAAGGTTTTCATGTACATCCTCCCCCTCGCTCCCCCCCGACACAAACCGGTCTGATCAAGTCTATGGCTGCGTCCAGTCTCAGAGCAGCCTCCACCTAAGGTGAGCTTGTCCTGCTCTAAAGCCAGTCCCAGTAGTTAATCTCTGCCAGTGTTTGACCTGGGGCAGTATCTAGCCTGTTCCAGGCTCATTTTTGCATTTAATAATCCACTTGGCCAAAATGTTCTTTTCCTACTATGTAACCAGGATTTCCCATGCCTCAGCTTAGGGCTGTTGGCTCTCCTGCTGTCAACGGGCACCTTCCAGAAGGTTCTGGCTCTGTTTTCTGCCCAGGTAAGTGTAGGCAGAGATACGGCCCTGCCTTTGCCCTTTCCAAGCACTCTCAAGCACCCTGTGCTCTACCTCCCAGCCCTGCATCAACATCCACCTTGCAGCATGGAGCCTACACTTGGGCATGCTGCTCCAGATGGATCTTGGAAAGGTCAAACCCAAGGGAAGGATCACATCCCTCGATGTGTGGGCTCTTACTAAGACAGCCCAGGATGCTGCTGGGCCACATCACCAATGCACAATCTTGGCCCCCAGATCCTCTCCTGTGGAGCTTTTAAATGATTCATCTATCTCTTTGTGCTCTAAGACTCGTGACAGTCTGTACACAGGGTACAGCCTTTCCTGTGTGGGTCTCCTGAGGAGACTCCCAGGCACAACCCCAAATAACAAAGGGAATGCAGAAGTCTGATCTCAAAAAATGACATCTCAACAACTGCCAGTCGAGGGATTCTGAAGGACTGTCTTGTCCTTCACCCTTGAGAGACTCTGACTCAGAGGTATAAGCCAAATTCAGCACACTTAATGGTGCGACTCCCTCTTCTGACACGTGTTGTGTTGATTTTTCCTGACCAGGCTAATAAAAGACAGGTTGGGAAGAATAAACGAAACAACATTATCAGCTCCTTCTGGGTACTGAAACCCAACCAGGATGTTAGCAGAGTGAGATAAGCATCCCCAGGACATAGACAAGTACTTTGCTGCCTTCAGAGCACGTTTGATTCATCATTCATTGACAGAAGCCTGAGTTAGACAAGACAGGAATACAAAGGCAGCAATATAAAAACAGATCCACAGGTTTGTGGTGCTGATTGTGCACTGATAGATGATCCCATCCGGGGCGGAAAGGGATTATGAAATTGCCCAACAGTAACTTCAAGGCATGCGGGATCTCAACGCCCTCCCCAGAGCTTCCGTTGCGCTCGGGATGGTGCAGGCGGTCCATGACCAAGTCTGCACCCCATCCAAGATCTCTACTCTCTCTGGCACATCTCTGCTTGTACTCACCCCTTCCCAGGGACTCCTGCAAAGTCAGGGGTGCAGCTTGTAGCTCTCCCAGACACTGGAATAACTCTAGATATCTCTATCTGATTTTATACTCTGTGTCCTTGACTTTTAAACCTCATAATCCCAGTTTCTGAGCAGCTGAGCAGACATCTAGAATACAGACATCTTTCCTATGGCCTTTTTCCTAGTTTTAGTCTGGCCAAGACACTTATTTTCACATTTAGCAGAATGGCCAATACCTTTCAGCCTTATTTATATTTGGCTCTGAAAGGGTTGGGCCTAGATCCAGGAAGGTACTTAGGATCCTACTTGGTTTCAGTAGGACACAGATTCTTTATAAATTTATAAATGGTGCTTTCATGCTTTTTTAAGGTGGTCCTGAAACTGCTGACATGTGAATACCTGTGTATATTCTGAAGTCTATCTCATATTCTTCCAAGACAGATTGATTACTGATGGCAGGTTTTCCTGAGGCTTTTATGAGGTTCTGCCCTCAGTGTCCTGCTGTGCCTGGACTGCCAGAGCATAGTAAAGTGTCCTCTTCTGGGGCATTTCTTGTGTGTAAAGAACCTTGTGGTCTAAAACCATGATAGTAATGTCATTAACTGTACTGAGTGTAGTTTTCTGTGCCAGTTGTAACTCCTTGATTTGCTTCCAGCTGCATGGCCATCTCTAGGTCCCTTTTTGCTGTTTCTGGTCTGATGAGTCTTGTTTCTGCGAATTTGGGGACATTCCTATTTCTCAACATAAGTTTCTGTCATGGTATCCCCTCAAAATCACTTCTGCAGTGCTTCTTGTTTCTTTCCTCCATTCTTTACTGAGGCTCAGAGGCCTGTTTCAATGGCTGCCTTTGGGAGCCTGTGCTCAGGGTTGTCCTTCATATGAGGTCAGGATAATTTGGGAATCTGCCCTGGTATTTAATTGACTTCCTGACCTGTCTCAATGAGCCTATTTCAGGTACATTCACCTCTCCAAATCCACAGCTTTTGTGAAATTACACAGTATTTCACCCTTCTTGTTTAAACAAATGAAATCACATCTGCTCAAAGAATACATTGCATCACGGCATGAAATATTGATCTCAACCACACTGAACTTTATAATTAGGACAACTAAGGTTTCTAGAAAGATCCTCTGACGAGGATCTACAGAAGAAATATGAATGTACCTCTCTGTCTCCTGGTATGCGCTAGAAGCTGTGTAAGGTGTCTCACTCAGATATAGGCATTTAACAACAATCTGAACAGTATTTAGAATAAATTTGTGTCTTCTAGATGTCAAAGGTTTAGCAGATCATCGGGTTCACTCATTTTAAAGCATTTTTTATGCTGAAAAAATGGTGCAGCCCTAAAGAAATCCAACTGGTGTTACTGTGAGCCAGTCCTTAACTTCACGGACTCTTACTGTTGGCTTCACTTCATCTCACAGCCTCAACTTGCCAATTAGTTTTTGCTGCTAGCTCCATGAGGGTTTTCTTGCATTGTGTCACTGCTTCTTTTCCTTCTCCTCCTTCTTCCCTTTCTGCAGCAGCTTTTGGGTTTGACAGCTGGTTACTTGCACTCCTGACACAACACAGAGGTTGATGGCCACTCTGAACATAGATTAGATTTCCTAATCCAGGTGATCAATGGATCATGGTCAGGCCTCGGGATACTGCACAGATTGCTGTGAGTTATTATTAAGAAACTTATCTCACAGGTCCATGCATCTCGGCATTTGCTTTAATTTCACAGGCTGACTGCACAGACGAGGTAGTGCCATCATCACCATTATTACCGTTAATTGGTTCTGCAGCATCTTTTGAAGGGCCTCTAATCTCATCTAAAGCAGAAAACACGATTTAATTTTCAACCTATTATTACCATTAGTCGGTATAAAGCAAGGCTTAAAAAGGTTTCAAAATGCTCAATTCCAGTTAATCTTATTCAGGCTGTTTTCCTCCAGCTATTCTATCTGGTGTCCAAACTATTTTTCTAGTCACTGCAGTCCTCTTAATGCCCATTTTCTCATTAAAGGCTTGTTTAATCTTTATTCTTTTTTCTTCCAATTTTTCCAGTCACTTTCGAAAGAAGAAAAAACTGATCTGGATAAGATAAAACTGAAATGCAAGGAACATGGAGACACAACGCACTCTAATTAAGGGCGCAATAGTAAAACTGCTGTTAATAAATTTGAAGATCTGTCAGACTTTCCTAAAAGCTCAAGTTTTATCGTTAAATTCCCAGTGCACCCCTTCCTCCTTGAACAAGTGGGTCAGTCCATTTTAAACCACGCGTTTTCCAGCTCAGTGAGAGGGTTTTTGGGTCTCTTCTCAGGTGATTTGGTCGCACATTTTCTTTTTAGATGCACAGGTTGCTTTGGGAGGAGGGAAGACGCTCGTTTGTGGTGCTTTTATAGCTAAAATCGGGTAATATCCGCACCGCACAAGCCCCACGCCAGGCTCGCCTCAGCGCTGAGGTGAATCACAGAGGTACCCCACCCCGGCCGCCGAGCTCCCCTCCTATTGGGCACACCTCCTTCTCATCCGGCCTCTCATTGGTCGGAAGAGAAATGCGTTTGCAAAACCTTTGCGCCAATTGGTTCTTGGCGGTGTCAGCTCTTTTACCGTCAGCTCAGCCCCGAGGAGCGCGGGCACTGGGCTGATGTGGGGCCAGGCGCACCGCAGCCAATCAGACGCGCCGGCATCGCTGCCGCCGTGCGCCGCGCGGGATCCGTCCGCAGCGCCTGAGGGGCGGTGGCGGCGTTGGCCTCGGCGGCGAAGGGCGGGCGGGGAGCGGAGGGCTGTGGCTCCCTCGGGGCATGGAACGGGGGGAGAGGAGCGGCCTCAGAGCGGGGCCGGATGAAGTAAAGTGAGGTAAAAATGGGACGTGACAGGTTTGCCTCCAGTTCTCGCATCGCGTCTGCTGGCCGCGGCAGGTTCACCAGGTAGCAGGTGCTGTGAGGGAGCTGTAGAAAGCCTGAGCTAAAGCTCAGGTGGACGCCCCCGAGCAGGACAGGCTCCACATCAACGGGGTGTGAAGAGATGCGCGGCGCTAGGCCTGCCCTGGGCATCCCTAGCAGAGGGTTGTGGTGTGGGGCAGGAGGCAATGCCCTCATGACATCTGACCCTGGTAAAACCTGACCCCGGCAGCTGCGCAGCAATGCTCTGTGTGCCAAACCAGTATGTATATATAGATCCACATCGGTTAACGCTGTTATTGCAGTAGATGTCTTCACAATCCAAAGAGCAAAAAACCAGAAGTTACCTTTCCTGTGAGTGTGCAGAGATGGGAGTTTGTAAATAGTTTCTCTCCACCACAAACCAGCTGTAACAGCAAAGCCTGTGGGGCTGGGGCACGGTCACCATGCTCCTGTGCTGCCCATGGGGCTTTGGCAGGGTGCCTGTGCCATTGATTTCACACCTCCACTGACCCCTCTGAGCACAGCTGTCAAGGCAAGGGAGGTGTGTAAAAGCAGATAAGGTGTTCTGATTCCTCCTCCAGCATCTCCATGTTCTCCAGGCTCTGAAGAGTTATTTTTTCATGCTTCTATGCAAGGTCTATCTTGGGGCAAATAGAAATTGTTCAAATCATGTTGCCACAGGCTCCAAATTTGATGCAGTTTAACTTCGTCAGCACAAAGATCTACATGAAATTCATAGCAACTATACTATCTACTACATGTGTTTTACTTTCATATTTACACTCTATGCTTATATAATTTGCCTCCAACTTTGTCTTTTTTTTGAGGCTTCTATGAATTAGAAGGGAAATCATGACCTTGACAGTCACAATTGCGTAAGCAGCATGCACATGCTGTGGTTTGGGCGCTGTTACGGAGTGCTTCGTGCTCTGTCACCACTGATTGCTGGCTGGGCTCCGTGGTTGTCAGAGCGTGTGTTTTTAGAGATGAGAAGTGGTGGATTTTAATCCGAGGTGCGAGGCATGCAGGCAATGGGTGTAAAGCGGATAGCCCGGCTATGGAGAACCTGTTTCTTGCCTCGTTATTGTGTCAGAGACACTGTCAGCGGGGAATTCTGTGTGAAGCAGGAATAAGTGGTGGTGATTTCGCAGATGTTGTTGAGAGCACGAAGCGATGCTCCCTCCATGGTATGGGCACCGCGTTCAGTGACCTTTAGGGGTGGCAGGGCCCGAGCGGCGGGGCTGGGCTGCCCGCAGCGCCCCGGAGAGGGAGCTGTCACCAGCGGGAGCACGGGCGGGATCTGTCGCCTAACCCCGGTTAAACGGTTCCTGTCAGACTGCAGGCCGGGGTCCGCCACTGCCCGAGGCGAGAGACCCCGGCGGCCTGAGGGGGGCCTCTCCGCGGCCGCCCCCCATTCATTCTCCCGCTCTCTTGAGGCAGCCGGAGCGGACACCCCGCGCTGCCGCCCCTTCCTCGGGGCTTTGCCGTGCTCGCCACCCTTCAACGGGGGGGACCGGGGCGCAACGCCCCGCACTCTTTTCTCTCCGCGGAAGGTTACGGCGTGAGGAGAAAATGGGAGGGGTCGGCGACGCTTAAAGCTCCCGCCCGGGGGAAAGACCGCGTAGTTAGGGCGGAGGCGCGGCGAGTGGTTGGTGTTGGTCATTGTCGGCGGACGGCTGCTCGTTCGGCTTTGCTGCGCTCCTCTGGCGCCGCCGCCATGTCTCGGGAGCCCGAGATCATGGAGTCGCAAGTGGTGTGGGAGCCTGACACGAAGCGCAACACCCACATGGACCGGTTCCGTGCCGCTGTAGCCAGCAGCTGCGGGCTCCGCTTGGGTGAGCGCTGGGCGGGCGGGGAGGCCCTTGGGCTCTGCTTGGGCCCTTCTGTGGGACTTAAAGGGGGGTTCTGCTGCTTTGGGAATGGTGTTATCGTGAGTCTGTGGTAGAGCTGTTTGCTCCTACCCCGGAGAGGTGGGCAAGGTGCCCGCAGGGTGCTTGGACACCCCACAATTGTCTTAGATTAGGAGAGGACAAAGTGGTCTAGGCTGCAGGTTGGATGCTCTGCTTCTGCCTCATGCAGAGGCCTCTCATGCAGCATTTCAATTAGTGTGAAAGGTACATGCTACTGGGAAATGTAAATAGCCTTATCTGTTACTGGTGCTGCTGCTGGATGTCAGCCTGGGCAGTGTTGGTGCTGGTACATGCTGTGTGCTCCTGTCTGCTTCTCTGTGTTATTGGGGCCCTGTTTGCAGGGATTTTCTGTGTAAACAGTAAAGCTGAAGTGACTTAGTGTTTTAAGGGGATGTGGAATGAAAGGGTTGCTGCCATTATGACTGTGAGGTTAGTTTAAGCTTTAACAGTAATATGATGCTCTAACAATGTATGTGTGTGAGGCTTGAGTTAAAGCCGTGTTTATCTTTGTTTATGAAATAAGTCAAGTATTGGCTGTGTGGGCTCATTTGTGGCATGAACCAGATAGAGTTCAGTGCATGTAGGGGTCAGACACTCAAATTCTGACTTGATTGCTCCATGCTGGCCTCTTCAAGCATTTGGGGACCAGATGGTTTGTGTGGCTTTCCTGTAATCATTCTTCTAGTGGGCAATGGAGGGAGTATTTTTGGCAAGTGGCCTGACAAGTTTGTCAGTCCAGTATAAATGTGTCTGTGGTATAAGCAGAGGCATTCTGGAGTAGTAGCAGTATATCTAGTGCTTCTAGTAGTTCATATCTGGGAAACAATTAGGAACTTCAGTTGGAAACTTACTATGTAGGCAAGCCAGGTTGTTATTTTGGCTGCTGAGGGATTTCCCATTTGAACACATTTATAGTACCTGACTCTCCTGGTACATAGGATGCCAATTACTACAGGATTTTAGTCAGCTCCTGAGTAGAAATGTTATTTAGCTGCTACTCATGTGATCAAGATTGAATGCCATTTCAGATGTGCTGCCCATGTTTATGGCTGTAACAACTAGAACTCTTTTCACTCCATTTAGAAGTGACTATCTCCATTCAAAAGTGGATTTCTGTTCATATATAGAAACCTTTGTCAACTTCCATTACATTTGAACTGATGGTTGTTGGTCTGTGCGCTGTTCAGCAGCAAGGAATGGATTCTTTATGTAACATTAAGAAGTGGACTTGCTGAGAAGAGCTGCGGGCAATATAACCAGCATGGTTCTGCCTAATGCTGAAGATGCAGTAACAAAATCCAATGTTTAATTGCTGAATAACAGACTTATGCTCTTACGGACTTGCATGCTGAAGCTTATTTGGGGTCAAACTGTATAGACAAGACAGAACAAACTGTTCATACTGTAAGTAACCAAATTAGTGATGACCTGTAGTTTTTTTTGCCTTTATCAAATGGTTTGGACCATGTGGTACCACTGATTTTTGAAAGAGGAGGTGAGAACTTGAACTTTCCTTTGGTAAAGTCTTATCCCCGCACCACAGACCCACTGATGTGCAGTTTGTGGAAGAGTGGTAAAGTCTAAAAAGGGCACGTAGGCAAAAGCTTGAGCTATGGAGTGGAGTCTTTGCCTCTGCTTCTACTATGTTAGCAGTACATATTGAATAATCTAACGTTGATGGACAAGTCTGAGTGGACTAAGATGTGAAAGGGACAGACTGGGTGTGGAAACAGCTGTTGTGATCAAGTGTGAGTAACAGTGTCTAGATTGTTTTGAATGCTTTTCTGTTATAAATCTGGAAGATGTCATTGTATGAAGAGGATGCAAAGATGACTTCTGAAGCAGTCAGCTGGACAACAGGATGGCAAACCAAAGATAATTGGAGAAAATGACTTCAAGTGGTTTAGCTGAAAGCATCAAATAGGAAGCAGTTGGCAGAGCAGGAAACTGTTACTACTGTCACTGATGGCAGATATTCATATCTAAATTGGCTGTTGGCACAGCTTCAGACAACATGAATGTGACTTGGGAATGTTACTTTTAAGTTGCTGCTGAGGAATTAGCTTCAGTTACTTGTACCTGAAATGGTTTTACACACAAATCCAGCATTTAGTTTGAGTTGTAAGGGTTTGGTGTGCATTTCTCAGGTTACTTATCTGTCTCACAGTCATGTAAGGTTTAAACTGCTCACTCCCGTGTTTTTGATGCCAGGTTGTGTGTAATATCTAGCTAGTAAACATCTTATTTCATTTCATTGATGCTGTTCTAGCATGAAAAGATAAGCTGCAGTCTGTCAGACCTCTTATTAAGGAATAATGCATGCTTCCTTTGTAACAGTGCTGTTGATGTTAAGTGAATGCATCTACTGTCTGTGTTACCGTGCTATCAGAGGTCTTCGGCTCTGGACTAGAACCATACAGCAAATGTCAGAAAGGCTCATTTATCTTCTGCTGTATGGAAGCATCATGCTGCTGATAAGATAGGAAGCAGAAGTGTCAGCAAGCTGGTCTCTATCCTGTTGTCTAATCCTCAATTTCACTAATGGTGGGTAGATGTTGCACAGAGCTATTAGAAAAGGTCTCTATCTCTGTGGTGGTGAATGGCATTTTACAGGTGAAAAGATGCCGTCTGTTCAGGTGTTCAAGTAGACTATTTCTGTTGATGCTGTAGTCACCTGCCTTGAACAGAAGTAATCTACTCTGTGATCAGTTTTAACCTACTGGTTGTTTTAGCCACAAATACTGTTTATCTGGATATCCCTAGCTGTAGTTTGTCTACATTCCTGTAATTATCTGCATAATGCTAACCAATATTTGTTACTTCCAGCCAACTATGATGACTTATACCAGTGGTCAGTGGAATCTTTCTCAGACTTCTGGGCAGAACTCTGGAAGTACAGCAACATTGTATGTTCTCGCCTGTATGATGAGGTAAGTGTTTCTCTTAAACAGTTAACTGCAACACAAAGAGGAAATAAACCAGTTTTACAATCTTTAGACCTGTTCCTGGAACCTTTACAAGTGATGTGAAGTATCTGCCAAATGTGTAGTCCTGATTTTTCTTGTGTGGTGGATGGTGGTGTTCTGTTGCTGGAACACTTCAAGGCAGTGAAGTCTTCAAGTTCTAGTGTCCTAAAGAATAGTACTGTTGTGTCCCTGTGGTTGTGTGCTCTTGCATACCTTGGCAGTCCTGGCTGCTTGTGAGGAGTCTATTGATATACTGCCTTCTGCTTTAGGGTTATGCTGGTAGAGTATCTTGATTTTATAAGTGCTGGCATGCAGTCAAGTTCATGTTTGCTCCCTGAGTCACTTCACTGATAAGCACACCTGTTGAACTCTGGCTTTGTAGAACTGGTTATGGAAGTCTCTGTGACCAGATGTAGGCTTGAAATATCTGAGGGTGTTGTGGTAGTGGTTAAATGCAATCACAGGTTGAATACCAATTCATGCCACAGTGATGCTTTGAGATAAAGGTGATGATGAAGCTCTTGCAAATGGAGGGCAAAGCTGCAGCCCTTGTACAGTCCTTGTGTAGGATATCAACATCACCCTGTGGTTTTCCATGTGAGGAAGATGTTGGACTAATTACTTTCCTGGACTTAGTGGAGAGAGGACTGGACTTCTGTTGTAATCCCTGGAGACCATCTGTTCCAAGAACACTCAAGAGTACTGGCAGTTCTGCAGAGGGAGCTGGTAAGTTTCTTTTGCTTTTTCCTGTCTTGCAAATTCCTGTACTACCCTATATGATCAGGTGGTTCCTCCTGCTGTGAAACTACATGCTCAGGTGTCTTAATGTGACTCACTCTTTAGGAGGGTGAATTCACCAATACTATAAGGGCCATTTCTTACTGCCTGTAAGAACTACTATGAGCATGTAGTCCAAAGGCTGTAAGCAATCTTTCTTTTCCTGTAGATGGTAGTTGAAAACCTGGCCAGGTTGTATTTGGCTACTGTCATATTTTCTCTGTATATTCTGTGCTGCTAGCAAGTTTTTTTCTAAATTTCCACATGAATACATGTTGTCCTGAGCAAGTAATTCAGAGGAGCTATTTCAAGAGCTATTCTTTTGTGTGTCTGTTCTGAGCAAGCTGCATAGCAATACTTTTTGTTCTCTTGCCTTACAGGTCTGGTTCTCCTGGAAGTTTGTCCTTCCACATGCTACCAGTGGCTGATGGGAATGGATGCTGAAGCAGGCAGTTGTGGCCTGGGATGTTTACTGAGGATGAGAGGCAAGAAGATGGGAAAGTCGGAAGGCTTTAACTAGACTGCTTTTGAGCTTCTAGGCCTCTGCATGACTATGCAGCAGTGGTCTTTCTATGATGTGAGATCTTAAGCCGGGGAGGTAGTCAAGCTGACAGACAAGTACTGCTGAAGATGCTTGACTCACTCCTTATGGCTATTGCTGTTTGCCTCTACATTCTCTGCCAGCACAGTGTCAGCTTCAAGGCTTGACTCCAGGTTTCCTGAACCTCAGAGTTGACTTGTTGTAGTCCTTATCATGGGTCTGTTTCTGTTACATGTCAGAAGAAAGGCTGGTCACAGTAACTGAGCTGTTCTGTGGTAGCTGAAGAGTTGAAAAGTTTGTAGCATCTTAAATTCGATGCCTGCTGCTTGTTGGAAGTAAGCATTATGCTTTGAGGAAAATAAAATTTTTCATCAACTGGAGCTGACTCCTTTGTTCACAGCCTGTGAAACCGTTTCTACTTTCACAAGTCATTCCAAGAAACAATAAGATCTTGTGTGTGTGTGTATATAATACAGACAACTAGTGTTTTATTAAAACGTAAAGGTTTTAAGTACTTGTAGACGTGTTCATCACTATAGTAATTGATATCCATGCCACTTCTGAAAAGTACAAAGGTACTTGCAGTGTGCAAACTATACAGGCATGGCAGCAGTAGCACTGTTCTGTCAAATTTTAGTAGCTGTTTATTTTAAATGAGTAATGTAGTCTAAACTTACTTTTGCTACAAGAAGCACCTAACAGCTATTGTTCCTGCAGAGGAGCTGCCTTTAGCATTCTTACAGTGCCTGGTCTCTAGCTTTTCATGAAGCATGCTCTTATGCGCTTCAGGTCATATGGAATTTCACATGTACCACAGTAAGGCAAAGGTTATCTGTCTCACAGTAGTGGTGAGATTAATTCTCAAAGGTATAGTTTTTGCTTAGGGTAAGCAGAATCTGGGGCATGAAAACATATGGTTATAGCACAACTAGCAAGCCACTTGAAGGAGGGGAAATACAGTAGGTATATCTTTTGTCCACATGTCATGCTTATTTGTAGCTCCTGAGGTTTGGGAAGCAGTCACTGATTAGCTGCTGAAAAGAGCAATTGTAGAACAGGAGCACAGCTGATATTTAGCATGTTCACCTACTCCACAAATTGTCCTTGTGTGCCTTTGCTGCTGTGAGTAGGAGTAAAGCCTTACTCGTTAAGTGAGGACTGCAGTCAGCAATGCTGTAGACTGCACTTAGTTCCTCTGGACTTGCTGAGCATTTGTTGGACTGCGTGAAGTGACATGTTTGCAAAGATCTGCATTTTTCTAGACTTTACTAGAGCTGAGATCTATTAAATAACTAGCAGACCTTGAATTTTTGTTGCTTGCTGAGAACTTGCATCTGTGGGGGTCATCAGGATGTTCATAAGACAGAGTGTGACTGCCTGAGAGATTGGGCTTAAGTAGAAGTCATTGGTGTCACCTGAGCAGAAAATGATTGAGCATCAAGTATGCAAGTCCAGCACTTTATGCTACTGGAGCTATTCAAAGGGGTGTTCTCCTTCAGTGAAAAAGTTGGGGTATGTTAGATCTTGTCCTGGA
This sequence comes from Psittacus erithacus, assembly GCA_009867235.2. Lineage (NCBI taxonomy): Eukaryota > Metazoa > Chordata > Aves > Psittaciformes > Psittacidae > Psittacus > Psittacus erithacus. The sequence goes on from WYDI02029004.1 coordinate 96,245, forward strand.
AAAAGCTGAAAACATTCTGCTCATTTCAAGCTAAGGAAGTCAGCCTGAGTTAGTTTTGAGTGTCTTCTAGTTACTTCAGTAATACATGTATTATATATAAAAAGTATAACAAATTCTACAGCCTGAGTTGATAAACTGGAAATGTCATAAGTCCTATTTGTCCCTTTTTTAGCAAGTTAATTTGAAATAAAGTAATACGGTAGAGCACTTCCACATAAGCCTTAACTTCTAAAACTGCCTCCAGTGATACATGCACTGCATGTCTCAAAGCACAGAAATGAGGTTTTCTGGAATGGGAGTTATTTTGAGTTCTCTCTGGCTTTCAGAAGAGCCTTTCACTTGGTCTGGAAAAATGCTGTTTCTGTAATGCATGTGCAGTCCATGGGACAACCTCAAGGTATAAACTGCAGCTTTCAAAACCACAACTATACAAATGAAGCTGGAATTTACAAATACCTGTGCTACTGGGCATTTGAGTTGCTAAACAGTGGGGCATTGTGGAAGGAATTACGAATTCCTTTGTAGCTGATGTGAGGGGGCTCTTTACCTGTCACTTATTAAAGGTATAGTTTTAATTGTGACTTAATCAAGGGGTAATTTACTTTTTTTGAAGTTTAATTAGTTCAGGATGAGGGGAAGTCGTTTCAATTGCGCATATCTTTGTGATTTAATTGTGTCTATCAGTTCTTTGCATGTCCTAGCCCTAAATGGAGAAGTATTTAATATGGGCTTATTAAGTTATTGGACTCTCTTTTTTGGAAACATCAAATCAAGGATGGTAGAAATCTACACTCGCAGTTTGTGATACAATATTTGTTAGTTGAGGTTGGTAGTAATATTTCGGCACTCTGGAGGAAGCTGTGGAGTACTTACATGTGTACTGCAACTTAATCCTAAAAATGGAGAATTGGAATAAAAAGCTTGAACTTTTTAGTTAAATTTTACTATACAGTTCACTTGTTTAGTCTAGAGTTTTTTTGGAATTACCATTGTTTAAGTTCCTGATGTTTGTATCTTGTGATTCATGTTGGGAAAAAATGGGTACCAACACCTTCCTGTGCTTGGATTTTTATAAGAGGGAGGCTGGAGTGTGTTCTGGTAAAGAGCTACAAAACCGTATAGCTCAGTCCCTGTTTGGGACATTCCCAGAGGCAAAACCCCAGCATGCTCCATGGTTTGTGTGTATCTTGTGGTCTGGATGTAGTCATACGGGTTTGCTTGACTTGTGTAGTTACGGCTGGTCTGAGGGTAGACTTGTCAGTGGGAAGCTGGTTTTAGTGTTGTTGTAATGATGTCTTTGCTTGTGAGAGTTGACAAATAATTAATCATTCTAGGCCTGTAATTACAGGATCTAGTATCTGTGTTTGCCATCTGTAGGCTAGGAGAACTTATTCTTGCCTAATAGCATACACAAAGAGCTTGAAATTAGCTGATTTCTGTACAGTGCTTTGAGAAATGGTATCACAGTTTTCCAGGAACATATCTGTATCTTATTTTTCAGGTGGTTGATACATCCAAAAGCATTGAAGATGTCCCGGAATGGTTTAAAGGCAGTCGTCTGAACTATGCAGAAAACCTTCTGAGGCACAAGGACAATGACAAGATTGCACTGTATGCAGCAAGTAAGAAAGAATTAATGGCTTGTATTTCTAGTTCACAGTACTAGGCCTTATAAAACAGCACTTGTTTGTATGAACCCTGAGATAAACTGGCTTGGGTAGGGACAAAAGAGGAAAACAAAGTCAGTAATTCTGCAGAATTACAGCCCTGCAAGTAGCAGCAAAATGTGCTCTGGGAATATAGGTAGTTCTGAAAAGTGCTTGACAAACTAAATGAAGTTTTCTTAGAACGGGTTTATCTGCATTAAGGTAGTGGGGCTCATGCTGTGTTTAGCATCCCTCAGTATTTGAGCTATTACTTCACATTTGTCATGAACACTTGTCTAATGCTTGCCTTCAGGAAGTATTTTGACGCTGTTGCTTGATACTGTACTTCCCATGCTCTTCCTTTGCCTAAGATAAATTTAGGAATACTAAGTACTACATGGGGTGTAGGTGGGAATTAACTGTGGTTTTGACAGTACAGAAAGGAATGACAGTTACATGCATGAGAGACTTGGAATTTCACTTTTCTGAAACACTAAAGCTCAGTCTTAAATTTTTGTTACTGTGGAGAAGATTTAAGTCTCAAAATCTGGGAATACTCATATTTAGGATGGCAATGTTAGGACAAAGTCCCTTCCCTATATCTGCTGACTTTGGTAACTTTATTATTCTGGTCTGTTGGATGGGATTAGCTTCTGTGCAGGTGTGTGAGTGCTTCCTTAGGGAGCTGCATTTTCAGCTTCCCTTTTGCTGGACATAATCTTTAACATAAGACTGACCAAGCAGTGGTAATTCTTAATAGCTTAACAATAAACAGTGAAGACTCACAGCTCATTAGCATTGAAAATTATGCAGAACTATAGATTGGTTGGTTTTAGATGTTGAAAGTCTTAGTTTCTGATTTCCGATGTATGTTATTCTGATAGCTGTTTGAAAACAATGGGGGACAATTATCTTCTGTAAGTTGACTGGTGAAGAAATACTTATCAGTTGCATTTTACTCCTTAGAAGTACTGAGAGAAACCTCTCTGATCATATAAATATAAAACTATACACATATATAAAAACATATGCACACGTATGTAATCAACTACCAGTTCAAAGAGAATGGGAAAATCTGTGACGCAGTTTTGGTGTCATAAGAATTGGTCTGGTGAAGTCTGATAGGACTGAGGCTTGTAACGGAAAGTTGGCTTCAAAGTGATGAACTTACCACTTTGAAATTTGAGACCGTTAGAAAAGCTGCTTATGTATTATTTAATGGAAAAAAAAATCAAGGTAGTTAAGTACATCTTGTGCAGCAGCCAAGCACTGATTAGTAAGTCAACTCTTAATGTATTTGGAATTGATGTGATTGATTTGTTAATGTTAAAAGCTAAACATGCACCTTGAGAAAAAGTGGAGTTCAATGCTTTCAGTTCAAATTATTGAAGGAATTGTTACCAATCTAATGAATTACTTGGTTTGATATGTGATTACATTGTTCCTGTAGATCTTATTTCTTGTTAGGAGAACATGGGCTGTACCAGAAACTCACTGTTTTGTGTCACATAATCATAGTGAATACTGTATTTGTGTCCCATAATCATAGTGAATACTGTATAAGTGCTGCACTGCAAACACTGTGGTGAACAGACTTCCACTTGCACTTCTTTTCATGACCTTCTGCTGTATCTAATCTTCTTAAGATCTCTTAAGTCAGAGTATTTTTTGTTAACCCCTTGCTGCTAGGTCAGAGTGGTGTTTTGGGAACCTGTGCCAGGTTTGTGTATTCACTAGGTATATATTCTGTGGGATCAGTGTGGATCTAACAGAGCGCTGGAATGTAAATGTAACTTCCTAATCAATTTCACTTGTCACTGGCTCCCACTGTAAATCTCTTACTTGTGACTCCTTTCTCCTGGGGGCTTTAATCATGGAACAATATCACAATCCCATTTTCTGTTTGATGGGAATACAGAATGTCTCAGCAGTCCCTGCTTAGCTCATGAGCCTCATATTACATTGACTTGTATTGTTTGCCATCACAACCTGCTCTCTTGCTCTAAGTCCACATTTACTGGGATGGAAGTTTAGGAAGGCAAAAGTATAAAAAAATTCCTGTTTCCTGTTTAAGGAAATCAGACTAATGGCAGTGGTACCAGGGCATGCAGCACATTTTTGTTGTGACATACTTAGTATATGTGTTTTTATAAAGAGCACTGGATACCAGGAGCAAGCCAATCGAATAGTTTGCAGGAGTCACATTAAGGAATTACAGGAAGGGATCCTTTGGATGACAGACTTTGCCTTTCATAACATTTAGATTTGTTCACTTTGTTTTACAGGTGGTTTATTAACAGCTTATGTAACATCTGACATTCAGTACAAAAATGAAAACACCCTGCAGATCTTTTCAGGGGTGAATGGAGTCCAGTTTAGTTTATTTGCTTTGTGGTATGTTGGCAGGCACAGATGTTTAAAAAAGCTTATTGAAAGTCAGACCTCAGTAACTGGATGTGAATGATTTTCTAGTTAACAGTGACTTGCTGTAGTAAAACCTGAAGTTAGCACCTTGATGCTTCTTCCTAGATCTACTGAGAAAACTAAGCAAAAAGGGAAAAGGGGTTGTTCTTTTCATATTAGAAAGTATGGTGAATACAATCTATTTATTGTGAATGTTTTTTGAGGACACACCTTTCTCCAGTGAATAGTTCGCTTTCCACAGATGTATGTTCCTATCATTGTGCCTACTGAATGAATACTACTGATTTAATACTTGATTTCCGTTAAAAAGAAAAGCATAACAGGAACTTGAAAAGCAAAAAGTGTAATTATTAGTGGAAACTCTTCTCCTGAAATAGCTTAATATTTTTTTTTCTTCCAGAATGAATTGTTTGGACCTGACTCTAATTATGTTGCAGTACAGGATTTCTGACTGGTTGTTTTAATCGTCTTTCCTTAGGGGAAGGCAAAGAAGAAATTGTCAAAGTTACTTTTGAAGAACTCAGACAAGCTGTAGCCTTGTATGCTGCAGCCATGAGGAAGATGGGAGTAAAAGTGGGAGACAGAATTGTGGGTGAGTAGCTTTTTTTTGAAGCACAGGAGGTGAAATTTCCTTGGGTGAGTAGTCAAGGCTATGGAAACATGAATGTGAAGTACTGTTTCACAGAAACGTTCTGAAGAAAAGGCTCTTATGCCGCTATATTTACATTTGTATGAAATACACTTCTAGAGGGAAGGAACCTGGATTAGCCTACATGTCCTTCAGCAGTGGAGGGGGAAGGAAAGTACCTTATTCATAACTTCACTAAGGACTGCTTCATAAGCACTCCATGGAAGCAGAAGTGATGCATCTAGCTGAGCCCTGACTCACGAGGTCTGGCACATTCACACAGGAACAATCATGGGAATTCTGGTCCCAGGTTGGTTGTTCTGGTGCCAGCTGGAAGTTACTGCCCCTGGGGTCTCAGGTAATATGGTGCATTATGAATGGCAGTTCTTGAGAAATGGATTTGTACTATCTTCTGCCACCAGTATGTTTGGGAATAGTGTCCTCCGGCACTGTGGTAATGAACAGCCAGGGAGCAGTAATTTTTCAGTGAGCAAACTTTCAGTGCAGAGATGAGTAGTTTAAAACCCTGAGATCCATTCAGTGACTTGCAGGATCTTCTGGAATATTATTTCCTGTCAGAAGATCATCATGTGGGTCTTTCTGTATAAACAGGTTTTTGTCTTGTGAACAGCTTGTGCAGTATACAGTCCAGGAGTAGAAAGGAGTTACTCAAGCTGGTTTTGTTCCATTTAGTTCTGAATTGCTAGGTTTGCCCTTCCAGCTGAACTACTTCATCTCTGTACTTCATGTGCTCCATAACGCAGACTTTTCAGTTCTGTCAGTGTAGTGCAAGTCTAAACTTCAGTATCCTTGGAGCTGCTTCACTCCTAGCTGGTGGTTCTGCTGATGTTGCGTATCCATCTTACTATGGGAATCACATATTCTTTGAACAATACTTGGCCATTATCCTAAGTACATGTAAATTCTTATATGATGCAAACCTAAATTGATGAAACTGGTTTGTTTTCTGGGTGTTACAAACCAGAGCTGGAGCCCATGTCTTCAAAAACAGAAGGGTATGCATTATTATTGTTTAAACCCACAAATGTGACCTGCAAATCTTAAATATGCTCAAGAGCTCATACTTCATGCATATGCTATGAGTATTGTATGGAACTGGTAACTGAGCATCTAATTATCACAGCTGGTGGCTTACTTTTTACGTAAAATTAGAGCTAAATCCTTAACTGGATATGAACCATCCAGCAAAGTCAGGAAGGTTTGTCTGAATGAAGACTAATGCTTAACTTTGTCTCCATTTTCAATGTTGTCGCGTTTATATCTGTCAACTTGTTGAGGGGCAGCAGTCTCTGTCTGAAACCAAACTAAAGAATAGGAAAACTTACACTCTACAAAGTCTGAATATTTAGAATTTAAGTGTACTTTTTCTTACTACCTGTCCTCCAATGGTAAAAGTGGGTTGTGTGTATTTTAAAATTGCCCCAAGGACACTGGCAAAACAATACATAATTGTGCATAGTATTGAAGTATTCTGTTTTGTAGGCTGCTTGTGGAGATTTAGTTCCTTATTAGTTTATAAGTAAAAAAGTCATTACAGGGCCCAGGACAATTCTTCCATATGTGTTGCTGGTTATGCTAAACTGAAGGATTGAATCTCATGTGTAAGTGGCAAAGACAGTCCTCTGCCAGTTTCAGATCCCATAACATGATTAAATGTATTGTAGGAAAACGATGGAAAATGCAGAAGAGTACTTACTGGATATGTTTTCATATTTCATATGAATTAAAACTGTGTGTGAACACAATACATACAGTGTGTTCACACACATTGAGGAGGACAGTAGCTGTGAGCTGTGAGTAGCAACAGCTGTAGCTTCGATGTGTTCCTGTGAATAGGAGTCTGCTGTTCTTTGCTGTTCTAATTCTCAGGCTAAAGTCCATTTCTTAGACATTACATATTGATGTCTGATGCTAAATAAGAGGTTTTCAATCTCTGGGAAGAAAATACTGCTCACTAGGGTAACAGGTGTAATACTAATGTTTAAGTATGAGCAGGTGCAGCCACATACAACAGGAACATACATTCTGAATTAAGATTGAAGAATTTTTCCTGCATGAGCTTGTTTTGTGACCTAAAGTGCTAAGTAAAGGCCTCTCTGCAACCTGGTTATCCCTGCTAGAAATCTTCTAATCAAGTTAGAAATACTGTGTTTGGGAAAAGACCACATAGGGTGCTCTCACATTGTGCTCATCTTGTGAGGGGTTCTTTGTAAGGTGTACTATGCGGGAGAAATGCACTCCGTAGCTGGAGAAAATGTGCTATTGCAATATAGCTAGTGGTGCTAATAACGCTATTATACTTTTAATAACAGTTCCTTTTAGTTAAGGACTGCATTTTGCTTAGCACGAGTAGAGACTGGCTGGCTTCTGAATCTTTGTTTTAGCAGCTGGCTCACCTCTTATTTAAATTAAAAAAATAGAGATTGTATTAATAGAGACCATTTATTTTTATTTATACAGGATTTTTATACTCAGAAGGCAGCAAGTTCAGCTCCCATCCCTTGAGTAATCTGCAGCTCTGTTTTTTCCCTTGGTGTTTTTGTGCATTTCCTAAGCCAAAATTTCCCATCTGGCACTTCCACAGCAGAGACCTCTCTGCCCAGCTGCTGTAGGCACAAAGTATCTGCACTGGGCCCCTTGAGCTTTTCAGTAGCTTAAGCTCATCTTTATGAGCAGTTATAGCTTATTTGTGGAAGCAGGCTTGCATTGTGCTCAGAGTCCATAACAAAGCCCTTTACTTTTGATAATAGAAAAGATTAATGGATCCAGGCAACCTCTTTCTGTCCTTAAAATCATGGTATGTTTATGGGCTTTTAAAATTACCTTCGTGTACTTTTTTCTTTTGGGCATTTTCTCACATTTTACTTGTTTCTACCCTGTTCTCTTATCGTGGCCGGTAACTGTCTTTTTCCCTTGTAATCTTCAGCCAGATGAACACATATCAGCTCTCATCAGTTGAACTGTTCTCTCTTTTTCCGTTCCTCTGCTGCACCCAGTCCTTGACTCCTGACTCAACAGATTTCAGCAGCCTGATTGATTGATTGCGGCAGTATGTAGGGAGAGCTTCCCTGTGAAAGAAATCCTATGGGATTTTTAACAGCAGTGAAGCTATTTAGAGAGAGGAATATATATTTTAATTTTCTCAACTTCTTTCATATGTTTCTCTCCTATGCCAGAGGATGTTGGCAGTCCTTGGAAGACTTAAACTGCAACATCAGAGTCAGAGGTTCAGGCTGCAGGCTTTTCTTCAAGTCCCAAATTGAAATGTGGGAGAGATGTTAAGTGTTGGCTGGGAAAGTTTGAATGCTGCACCCACTTGTATCAAGGATCAGGCTCTCTAAAGCTTGCCAAAATCTGTTGGGACCTAATTTGTTCCAAAATTTGTAGCAGATGGCAGAAGGAAGGGTGATTCTTCATGTGTTTTATGGCAGTAATAACAGGGCGTGCTTTTACTGCCTCTGAAAAATCTTCTTTTGAATAGAAGGGAGATGCTTTTATTACAGTTGCCCAACATCTAGTCAGCCTGACAGGTTCTGATGCCCTTTGTTGCCACTTTCTCTTAAAATCACTGAAAATCTTGAGCTCTTAGAGTTGTACACAGGACCGTTAGCATTGCTTTCTTGTGAATTTCATCTCCATGCTTTACTACCTCTAAGAGAAAACTGCTTTAGCTTTTCATTATACTCAGCATATCCCCTTGTTAGTTCAATACAATTTGTGGTTGCATCATGACAGTAATAGTATATTAAAGGTGGAGGTGGGTGAATGTGGGTGGACAAGCAGCCATGTCAGCACTTCTTCAGCTTGATTTCATCCCAGTCTTCCCTTTCCATCACAAAGTAGGCAGCAGTTAATAGTAAACATAATTGAAGCAGATAGGAGGTAAACCTATCTCTTCTAAAGATGTGTTGTGTTACTGACAGTGGTGATAGAACAGTTGGAAGAAACAGATACAATACCTAATGCAAGCTACACAGATCCACATGTGAAGAACGTCTCCCGCTGATCATCTGGCAAATAACAATGACTGCAACAGAAATAAATAAAACTGGGAGTATCTGTGTTTCTCATCTCTGGATAGGTTGCTTCTATTGTATCCCTGTAGGCAGTTTTGTTCTATTACAAGTCAGCAGTTAAAACCAAACTAATCTTCCCCATGTGTTCCCTCAAAATCCTCAACAAAACATCAATGAATTACATTGTTTAAAGCTAGTATTTTATCTATAGTAACTGTCTTAGCCCTTGTTGCTTACGTGGGTTTTAAAGCTAGCTTTGTAAGGAGATTAGCATGTTACTAATAGTCTCAGGCCACAGTATTGTTAGGTAGGATGACCACCTTAAAGTCCTACAGGAGTGGGAAATGCTGTGTTAATGTCAAAGAGAAGCTGGAAGCGTGGACTTTTTTCTGCTTGAGAGCTGGTGTAGATCAATAGTACAAGCCATGAAGATGCTGTAGCTCCCTAATGTCCTTCCTCGTGATGCATTCTTTCAAGGCTCAAACTCAGCCTTTGATGCAGGGTCCAAATTTGGGCTTTTTTTATTAATCAAATGCTTGGATGCTGTTTCTGAGTACACATTTATTCAGCTTCATGAAGGCAGTAGATGCTTGCAGGGAATGTGTTTTCAGCACTCAGAGATGAGAATTTTGACATAGTTTCCCGCATAGTTATACCAGGAATTTTTGGGCTACAGTTTTTACCTATTCTGTTGCTAAAGTACTGCAGTAAAACAAACAACTCAGGTGTCATTTCAGCCTATGCTAGATTAAGTAAACAGCGCCTGACAGAAAATGCTGTCCTGAGCAGATCAGGCTCTAAGTGCCTGTTAAAAAAATCCATAGGGTGTTTTTAAGATCTTACTTGTCCTGCTACAGATTTGTCACAGGTTTGATGTCGAAGTAAATTTTTTAGTTCTTTGTCCTGATGCCATTTTACACATACTTATGAGTCAGGAGGAAAACTCTAGGACCGTTGGTATGTCAAACTCTGAATTCCTAGTTGCTGGGTTCCCAACTTCTGCTTTTGGAGCCTTCCGTTCAATTGCTTTCATACCCAACAAATGTATGAAGATTGTCCTCCTCCTAAAAAGAATAGTTAGTTTTCACCTTTCTTGCCAGCTTCAAGAAAGGGCTAAGTTAAGATACAGAGATAGACAAGTACCTTCTGTAGGCTTTAGACATGTTGGCAGATGCTAGTTTTGATCCTTAGGTTAAATATCATATCAAAGAACCTGGGAGCTCTAGTTAAATATATAAACAAATGTATGATGAATATTTAAATTAACTGTACCGCTATTCTTCTGTAGTGCAGAGCTCCTGTACGTGTCACTGTTCTGTGACCCCTGGAATGAATCCAGCTAAAAAAGTTGTATTTTTATCCTCTGTCAGCAATATTCCTGTTCAAGTTTTAGACACTTGCAACCTGTGTCAGCCTACTGAATGCTTTGAGAAGTCAGTTGATACCTCAAGGGGCACAGTCAAATGCAGGGAGTTTTACATACATGACAGTTGCTGTCATTGATCTGCAGAATCTCTGATGTGTCATTTTTATTTCTGAGAATCCCATTTTAATGTGAAAGACTGACAGAAATAGTTTGTGTCAAGAGTTGGGAGCTGTCAAGAGAAAAGTACCAGGAGTTCCTATATCAATGTGTTTGGATGATCTCTTTCCAGATTATATCCGCATTTTTATTTGTAATAACTGGTGCTGGGAATTGGGGCAAACACATGAAAATCCCAATGAGCAAGCAGGCTGGCTGCCTGCAGTGGTGGGGTATGGATACAGAAGTGTGGAATAAGTTGCCTTGCATGTTTCATACCTTTGGGAAGTTCTGGCTGATACCTTCTAAAACTCCACCACCACCTCAAAGCCAACAGACAAATGAAAGTAATTATTTGATTACAGTGCTAAGTAATCAAAGTATGAAGATCACAGTGCTAAGCAGAGACTTGAGTTCTTGCCTTGAGGGCTTTTTTAGGAATGGTGAAAAGGAGAACTTCCTTATAGTAGAACTGATGCTTGTAAGCTATGACGTAGTAATAACTACTCCAAAGCATGAAGAGACATCTTTCAGTTTTCATTGCTCTCTGGCTTCCTGATAATCCCATGCAAGAGATGCTCAGTGGCATCAATTAAAAAAGAGCTGCTTTAATCACTCAAAAAGCCATTTCAGTCTGTTCTAGTTCATGTTTAAAATTTCAAATTATTTTTCAAGGAGGAAGATTTCTTTTAAAAGAAAAATCTAAAATTTTGGGATACTGTACTTTGTATTGTAAACCTTGTCTCTAAGGGGGAAGACAGTAAAGTAAATAATGCCTTTATGGGCATGAGGTTTTGCTGCACTTTATGTACTTAGGAACTTCTCTGAACAAAACACCACAAAAAGCAGCTCTAGGGAGTAATTTATCTCTTAACATGGTGTAAAGCTTTTATTCACAGCTCTGTTTTCTCCTGAAATCATTGAGCTGAAGTCATAAAGCTGTTTTCAGAGTTGCTACACCCCAAAGCACAACAGCTCACACATTAACTGGAGTGGTCAAGCTGGCTTAAGGAAATTGATTTTACTGGTTTTGAATTGTGAAGAAAAAGAATCTCAGTTTAAATTCTGACTTTTAAAGTCTACTTTACACACAGCTGAAAAAGGATAGATTTTTTTCAAGCTGTGTAGACAAACTGGTAGAAGTCAAACTCTGTACCCTCCTTCTTGATAAAGTTAATGTACAGAAATTGCTATGAAGATCTCTCATCTTAGTGTCTGTATTGAAGAGAACATCTATAAATCTTTTCTTTGAGGAGTGCTCAGCACTAGTGAGTTTCTGCTATATGGTAGATACTTGTGGAGTGCCTGCAACTTGTACTGCAGTCCAAGATCTGTCAATGCTCACCACTTATGTTAAAGAAGCTGGAAAGTATTTTTATTGCCATTTAAGTTTGCTTTCAAATGCTGACATAATTAGATGCCCAAGTACAACGATTAGGCCTGTCATGCCTTTTTTCTTAAAGTACATGAGCATCTTTTTGGTTACTTGAGAAGAATTATCTGAAACTCAAGATTTTTGATCTGTTTCTGTTGCATGTTTTCATCTGTGGTTTGGATTCTGATCAGCTGATGTCGATCTCAGCCACCCAGAACCTTCTGGGTGGTTGTTCTAACTGAGCCCTCTGAAAATCTGACCTTTTTGACAATAATTTCTTCTGTGTGCCTTGATAATTGAATTTCAATCTTGAAATCTTGTTGCACGCTATTGAGATAAACCTGAAGAGCTACATTTTTGTGGGGGTGTTTCAGGGATTGTCCTTCTGTATTGTTCCCTTATAAGCCAAGACACTCGTTTTGCTTGTTTATGTTCAAGATTCTAGTTCTGTAAAGTTGAATCTCTGCTTTTGAACTGATTATTTATAATGTTTCCTTCCAGATCCTTGTTCCTTCTCTAGTGGCTGTTTTGAATAACCTGTTCTCTTCCCCTGCATGGTGCTCTATTAGTCTCCATGTACCCAATTCAAACCACAAATGTACTGTCTCCCAGTTCTTCTATTCAGTGTGCTGCCCTCTTAACCTGAAAGTCATTAATGAAGCAGAAACATTTGTAAATTGGGAGTAACCTTGTAGATACAAACCTCAGTACAACTATAAGTGGAATTGCTTCTAATTCCTCATGTAACTGATTTGACTTCAGAAGAGGACATTATGTGTGGAAGACTTTAAAGGATGTTTCAGTCTAGGAAATGTCTGTTCAAACTGGCTATTGAATGCATTATATTTACTGTAAGGTTTGGTACTTTTTTATTTCCATCTCTAACTATTCGAATTCTACCATAGGTTACTTACCAAACAGCATTCATGCAGTGGAAGCAATGCTGGCTGCTGCAAGTATCGGTGCTATCTGGAGTTCTACATCGCCAGACTTTGGCATTAACGTGAGTAGCCTCATTATTGCAGGAAAGCTATCACTGTTTTATACAAATAAAATGATGAAGTGGCAGATTCTGTTCACTTTAGTCTTACTGCCACCTCCTGGCACACCCAAGTACACCAGATTTTTATTAGCTACCCCAAGTCCATGCTTTCAGTTGTCAGTAATGACATTCAGCATTTGTAAGTTGGATATCTTTAGCAAACTCACTGTTGGGGTATTTTCAGGTGGAATTCACAGTCTTTGTGAGCTTTTATTACATTAAATGTGCAAATGAGCAGCAATACAACAGAGTTATCTGGGGCTAGGCCCTACCTTCTCAAATCCTTCCACAGGCTGCTTAGCTACACTACAGTTTCTTTGCATAAGTAGTCCCTTCCTCTGCCTCCAATGTGGGTAAACAGAGCAACACCCATTTGGTCTTTTCCAGAAGGCTTTGCCAACAGGGTGAGGCATTTCAGGCTCATCTCCCTAACCTGTTTAACTCTTCTTTTAGTTTAGGAAGAAGTGCTGTGTGTAAAATAGGGTAAAAAATTAACTTGATTAATGTGCCCTGGAAGCTTTGAGAATATATTCTGAAAAGCCTTTAGCACACATCTCAAGCAGCAACAGATACAAATCACTTCTAAAATGAAGTGTTGAACCTTTACTCTATCTAAAAGTTTGCGTGAAAGCATTTGGAGAATGTACTGTCTGTGCAGTGCTGAACACAGAAAATACCAATGATTTTAGGTAATGCATACCCCTCAATCTCCGTTAACCAGGAGCAGGTTAGACGCATGGAGCTGTCATCTCTAGCGCTAGAGGGCAGCAGGATTCCACTTTCTTACAGTTGAGGTTGTATCATTGGGAAAAAAAAATGATTAAAAAAATCATTATAGCATGTAATGATCAATCTGTTCTACAAATATTTTCTGCTTGCTCAGAAAATGACAGTATAGAGTATTTTCTTTGCAATGTGATTTGATCTCTCATCTGGGAGAAGATTGTTCATTTCACTTGCATTACAGAGTACTGGTATGTTTTCTGTCCATGTTGATATGCTGTTATTTTCAGTGCCTGCCTTTATTTAGTTTTTGTGATAGTCTTTTAATGAAACTTAGCCTTGGAGCAGCAGTGCCATCGATGTCATTTATTCTCTTTTGGCTTGGCAGCTTTGTGTTGGCATGAATTCAAACCCTAAAATCTTGAGGATCGGCAGAGGTCCTCAGGGATATGGGCTTTCACCCTAAGGAAAAGACATTCCTCCTTCTGTGCAGTTGCATTAGTCCTGTTAACATAAATGAAGATTCTGTTTGTGTTTTGGGGAATAGTGTAGCAATTTCAATGCTTGAAATCCAATTGTGTATATATGTTTTGTGAAGCTTAGAAATGTCACTTTTCAGAACTGCCTACACATTGCAGGCTCTGAATGCCATACGTCCAAAGACTTCACAAGTGTTCAGGAAGTCTGCTGTTAGAGAACCAGTGAGCTCCCTCCCACACAGAAATGCAGCTCTTGGCAGCTTTCCCTTCCTTTCTCTAATCCTTGTTATCCCTTTTGGTATATTAATAGGAAAGTGGTTTTTTGTGGCCTGTACATAAGAAGTTATTGGATGTATATATTTACGAAGAGCCTCTTGTGTTAGAACTATATGAGGAACCTTTGGAGGAAAATCAGTGCAGCTCCATTCATGGAGCCCTGCACAGTTTTAGTACTGGATTTGAGACTCAGAGAATAGAATGAGCCATATCTGGTATACCTGAATTTTTCATGAAAGCAATTCCTTGCTGAGCCATCTGGTTGGACTAAAGTTCCAGTGTAGCAATTATGTGTTCCATCTGTTTTTATTGCCCTTGTGTCATACGAGGCTGCTCTGTGGGATTTGATTCTGCCAGTGCTAATGAATCCAACTGGGTGTATTAGCAGCATTGGTAAGACCCCGAGATTTGTAGCCATCTCTTTCTGATTCACACCTCTCTTCAGATCTGATTCTTCTCTTAAAGCCCTCTCATTAGTCTTAACTTTTTTAAACATCAGGCAGCATGGATATGGGATATGTATGCTCCATGCTTAGCATGAATGTGTATGTGCACACACATATATATACATACACACGTGCTGTGTGTAATTTAGCTGCTTAGTCTGTTCTTTTAAAATAGTACAAAGAAATACGTTTGATTACATAGCTAAGAAAATGGGAAATTGGATTTCATACTCCTTTAGAGGGTAACTTGGATGTATTAATTGAATCTACATTTCCAGATTTGTTAGCTAACATGTTAGAGGCTCCTTGAAAACTTCTGCCATCAAAGAGATTCTGGTGGTTTTTGTTTTAAGCTAATTGATAAAGTTAAGTGTCAGTGCATGCTTATATTATGCTTATATTATTCTTATGATGTGAATAAGGAAAAGGAAATGCATCTTTGGGTGGTAGAAAAGTTGTGACATACTCAGCAGAGACAGTTGCATGTTTGTATTTAGTCATATCCCTGTGTTCAGTGAGCTTTTCTAAAAAGACGGCGTGGAGAAAGACAGGACCTTTGTACTTCTGCAGGAGGCTTTCTTGCAACCCTGACCAGTCGAGCTTGGAAGGGAGGAGTGTAATAGAGATGAGTTGACTGTGATGTTTTTGCATTGGTCTTTTGGTAATAGTTTGTCACATTTTGGCTGCAAAGTAAAGAGCAAAACGGGAGACAAGGAAGAATAAAGAATTCTGGAAAGAATAAGCACATGACTAAAGTCTGACTTTTGCAACATGGTTTAGGAGATTGTTGTTGAATAGCTAGCTGACAATTTTACAGCGTAGAGTAATCTTGTAGTTCTTACATTTCAAGTAATACAGCTAGAGAGGGATGTGAACGTTGCTGTGTTCTGAGAGCTTTTAGTAAAAGGATTTGCTTCTTGCTGTTGAATACAGAAACATCCATTTCTGGTAGATTGCTGCATGCTGCGTAGTTGGGGAAAGAAAATGCCAGAAGGTATTTTTCTCTCAAATGTGATAATAGCTATAGTAAATTCCTGAAAACAGTGTAAGCTGGAAGAGAAAACGTAGCATTTGAATGTGTCCTGCCCCAGAGGTTCTAAGGGAGCTGGGGTAGTTTTTTGTTGGCTATATATATATGTATGTATGTGTGTTTTCAGTATCTAGTAACTCTGGTAAAACCCAGTGGTACAGTTTCCTTTGTTAATCGTAGCTGAACAAAGCTGCCAGTCCATGTGAAGTGCCACCTTGCTGGGTGATAAAGGCATCCTCCAGAAGACTGGTGTTTTTCAGTTTCCCCGCTGTGCAGACTGCCCAGCTCCTGGTGCATTGTCCAAGGAGTGTTGGGGGCAGTTTACAAGGGTGTGCCTGACTCCTGCTCACATTACAGGTGCTTATCCTCTCTAGATGAGTTTAAGTGATTCTCAAGATGATTTTTTTAACTGCTTAGATAGCTTTGAGCTTGTTCTTTCAGTGAATGGCATCCTGTGATTTGTGGTGATTTTATCTTTGTTATTGGTTGATATATTTGGGGGTTGTTAAATAGATTGTTACAAACCTGTTATACTTTGAAAATCTTGGGTGAGTGAAAGACAAGCAGGCAGTCTTTTAACAGTTCTCCTGCTAATTCCTGTCCATACTCCTTGCTTGATCCTTGTGATTTGCATTTAGTATCTAGTGGGTTTTCCTCCTGTAGCAATTTTAACTTCTTTTTCTCTATTTCCCTAGGGTGTACTGGACAGATTTTCCCAAATTCAGCCTAAGCTCATCTTCTCTGTTGAAGCTGTTATATACAATGGCAAAGAACATAAACACTTGGAAAAGCTGCTTAATGTGGTAAAAGGTATTTCATTGTGTACCATCTACTCTTAGTTATGCTGTAGTTCTGTGAGCACTCAAAGCCTTTACTGTCACAAAAAATGACACATTTGACTGCTTCTCACTGTCCTTCTTCCTTTAAAGTATCTCTGGCCACTTGGAACTTCAGAACTGATTTGAGTAAGAAGTAACCAGTCTTTTGTGTAATTCTCATGGTCTCCTGCTAGCTTAGCTTAAGTATGGCATCATAAATCAGTCAGCTGTGTAAGCAGAGGAGCAGGGACTGGTGAGGGTTTTTTGAGCCCAGGTGAAGTGCTGCTGAATTAAAATGAAGAGGTCTTACAGCACTAAAGCTTGCAGATTTACACCCAGGTTGGCAATGTTGAGTGGCAGTTGGTTCAAGATGATAGAGGCAGGCTCCAGGCTGGGTGGTGGTGTTTACTGGAGTGGGGATAGTACCCTTCTGCAGGCTGGGGCGGGCATGATGGGGCTGTGCTGTGCTGTGCTGAGAGGCTGGCTGGGGGGCCAGGGTGGTGTGGAGGGGAGTGGGAGGGACTGTGGTTGTGGGGAACTGTGTGAGCTGTGTGGGGCAGGCAACAGGGGTGTCTGTGCTGGGGCTTTGGTGTGGGAAGGGCTGTGGCTATGGGGTGGCTGGGGTATGGTGGCTGTGGTACAGGGAGTCTGGGGGATCTGCTTGTGAGCATGGGGAGCTCAGCCCATGGAGAGGGGCTGAGTGTGAGCCTGTATGAAGGGAGTGGAGAGTTATGTGGGATTTAAAAGCAAAGGTGGCCTCCAAAAGGAGGAAAGATTGCATGTCCACTGCCTGTGTGACCTAGCTATAAGGTCCTGGGGGAGGTATATATGTAGAAAATGAGAAAACTGGATTCGGCTTATGGAAACTTGCAAGGGAGTCAGCAGAGAGAAACTGAGGCAGGAGACTGAACAGGCAGCAAGAAAAAGATGGGTCTTTTGTGACGAGTATCAAAGCTTGACTGAAAGCATGACATTGGATATAAGGAAGAAGTTCTTTACTGTAAGGCTAGTGAGGCACTGGAATGGATTGCCCAAGGAAGTTCTGAATGCTCCATCCCTGGCAGTGCTCAAGGCCAGGTTGGACAGAGCGTTGGGTGACATGGTTTAGTGTGCAATGTCTCTGCCCATGGCAGGGGGGTTGGAACTTGATGATCTTAAGGTCCTTTCCAACCCTAACTATTCTATGATTTGAAATTGTGTCTTAGGTAACAATTTAGTCTTTTGGAGTTTCAATGCTTGGTGCATCAGAATTATTTCTGTTACTTAGTGCATTACATTGTATGATCCAATCAGACAGAAAAGACCATTGTTTTAGGTAACTGAATGTAAGAAATAATTTGTTTCCTTCCTTCTTCCAGGGCTTCCAGATATAAAAAAAGTGGTGGTGATTCCGTATGTCTTCTCAAGAGAAAACATAGATATTTCTAGGATTCCAAACAGGTAATGGGAGCTTGTGAGCTGTGGCTGTCCTCACTATGGATGTGAGGGATGCTGATAGCAATTGAACTTGCAAAAGCTAGGGTTTAGTCAGATTTCTTAATGTGGGTCCAGCTTCATACTGAATGTAGAAGTAATACCTTGCTGCAGATGGTTTGCTTCTACAAAGCCACTGTTGGTATTAATGGTTCTCAAACAAAGGCAAAATTCAATAGGATATAGCAAGGAGAAGAAAATCACTTCCAGAAATGAGTAATTAATAATTTAAGTGACATTTCTAGAGATAATTTGTTATGCTTATTTACTGGCCTGGATTACATATATTAGGTACCTTTTGGAAGTGGTTGAGTTCCAGATTTTGTGTTGAGGATTAGATTTTTCCAGTCTGAACTGCTAAGAGTGGCGGCTGATCATAGGTGCAGATTTATAGGCTTGGTTTTGTTGTGTTACATCTTAATATTATACTAATGCTATGCTTTCAAAACAGAAAAAGGAAACAAAATAATTAGCAGCTCAAATAGTAGGAAGACCAGGAATAAAAATAATGTACATAGCTCATTGTAAAAGAGATATTGAAGACAGAGGTAATTCTGTGCATGGGATGGGGTAATGATTTAAATTTGTTTTAAATGTTCTTTCTTTCTCATGTCATGCAGTGTCTTTTTAGAAGACTTCCTTGCTACTGGGAAAGGAGACCAGGCCCCTCAGCTGGAGTTTGAGCAGCTGCCTTTCAGTCATCCTCTCTTTATCATGTATTCATCAGGCACAACAGGGGCACCAAAATGCATGGTTCATTCAGCAGGGGTATGTGTGCCCTCCTGGAGCTCCACTAGCTATATATAACTACCTGGGTTATATTTTTCCTTTGGCAGTATCATACTATAATGCACTTTAAGGATGAATTGTTTGCTGACAGTTTTTCAGTAACTTGCAAATGAAACTTTCTATTTGCAAGTACTGTTTGAAAGCAAATATGGATTAAAAAATATGAATTATTTTATATCCTTAAAGATTCAGACTTCAGCTATTTTCTGGGAGCAAGTGTCACTCACAAAAGCACTGGTAGAACTGGCCTGACTCATACTTGCAGAAGAAAGGCCAAAGAACTTGAATCGAGTGCTTAGAACTGATTTTTGGACACAGTCAAGTTGAGGCCCCTAGGGAGCTTGCAGTTTTTCTTACCTAGGATATTTTGACCATAAACTTTAGTCCCTATGTTTTATCAGTTCAGAGCATGTCATCCTCATCAATCTTCTTTTAAGGAAGGAAACCAAAATGTTGGTGTATCTCTTTGGGTGTAGATTTTGCTTTTTGTGGAAGCTTTGCTTTAGGCAGTATCTTATTGTGACTAAATGTATATCTGATCTTACTGCCAAAATGACATGCTTTCCATTTATTATTCATGTTCTAGGCAACTTAAAAAGTTAAGGAAGTGATTCCAGCAGTTGGGCATAGTGTTGAAACTTTAACTCTGCTGTTAGTGTGGTCCTTAATAAAAGGCAGGGTTTTGGTGTTATTTCCCTTAAGGCAGGCACAATGTATTGTCTAGCACATTTCAGCTAACTTGTGTAGGTTAAGCTGCACAACTATTAGCCAGAGTCCACTGTTCCTGCTTTTCCCTCTGGAAGTCAGGATGAGCATCTTGCAAGACTGGCTGTAGAGGTTTTTAGGTAGCCTGAGGGCAGGACCGCTTTGTCACACCCATAGTGTGTATGTTCTTGCCTATGATGGCAGGGACTGGAGGATTTGCCCACAGACAAATCCCATACTGCCTGTAGGCACTCTGCTTTATTATCAGTAGAACATACCAGGCAGCGTGTGACATATAAAATGGTCCCTTCAGGACACAAATCCTGTGTTTGTGAAGAAGAAAGAAGTAGTTATATTTCGAAGTTTGACAGTTGTTTTGAATCTGTGCTGGCTTTAGACAGGTTAAAAGTACTTGCAGAGACGGATTAGCAAAAAAGGACAGGTGTTTTGTTCAGTGATGTAGGATAAACAGTAGGGAGATGAAAAACACAGGTGTGGATCAGAAAACAGGACTTTTCTCTGCAAAGTTCTTTCTTGTCCCATGTTACCTGTGTGGCTGCTTAGTTTGCCTTAGTCATGCCTCTGCTCTTCATTTGAATCATCTGTTCAGTTCATACAGAGCTATGTTAGAGTTTAGGTATGGACTACCCATCCTGGCTGGAGAGGAGGGAATGTGATGGCTTCTTGAATAGGATATGTTATTTATGAGGATTCTGTGTTCCTACTGAGCAGCTCTCTAGTTCTCTGTATATCGCAGGATAATTTTTTTTATAAGTTCTGATGCTAAAATCTCTTTTATTTGGCCTAAAAGCAAATTATTGCATCAGAGATTCTGTGGTTTGCATGCTTTGTATGTGTCAGCTTGAATAGGGCCTACAAATAAAATCCATGCAAAGAGACTTGTAGATGTCTTCTGCAGGCTTGATTGGGTTCCTCTGCTTGTTCTTGGCTTAATCTTGATTTCCCTGGAAATAATAGGAGGATTCTCATTGATTTCAACAAAAGCAGAATTAGCCCATGGTCTTTGTCTCATTTTCCAGCCTCAGATTAACTGAAGTTTGGTTTTGATAGTTAAAAATGCAAGAAACGATGACATTTCAGTAAAGACACTTCAATTGGTTTTTTTTGCAGTGCTTCAAAGCTGTTTTGTTACTGTACTGATCTTAGAGATGCCAATACACAGTTTACTTTAAATTCACAACTCTGTTTCTGTCTAATTCTGCAGTATGTTTCTGGTCTGTCTTCTCTGTACACATTCTGTTCACTGACACACAGTGAAATAACATATATAAATAGTGAAAATGAAGCCCGGTCATGGGAGATGATTTAGAAAGTAGTGCCTCAGAGGGGACTAAGCTTTTTCCTGGCCTTGGAAGCAAAACTGTGTTGTATTGAACAGTTGGGTGTGCTACAGAGAGGTATTTGGAGGGTTCTTTTTAATACTTGAAAAACAATAGTAATTGTAAGTCCTAAAAACATTGCTTGTGCTTCTTACTTCATTCATACAGAACCCTTTCAGTTATTCCATATTCCCAATTATCTAAGAAGATAATTTTTTTGGTAAAATCCTAATCAGTTAATTTCTGTGCATCTTAAGAATTTGCAAGACCTGAGGTTAAGTAGCTGCACTGCTGCAGACCTCTTGTGTAACTGTAGGCAAATCACTCAGGATTTCTCGTGCTCGGACTCTTCTGAATGCTGCATTGAAGAGGCTGCTAGTTTGAGACCAGCAGCCTTCAGTAGCTGCGCTCTCTCTGCTGTATAACCTCTTAGCGCTGGTCCCTATGTGCTGGTGGTGTGGCTCAGGAGCAGCCCTGCCTACTGATACTTTGACATTCCAGATGCTCAGCACTTTACCAGCTGTATGTTAAGCCCAGTGAAGACAAGCAGACCAGTAAGTTATCAGCTGCCAGATCTGTATCATGAAATATTGAATGTTTAGGGTTTGTTTTGGGGGACATACAAATCCTATAAATAAGCCCCATAAATAAACTTGAGAGCGCATACTGGGCCATAAGCTCTTTAGAACAGCTATGCAATCTACCTTAATACCTTTGTTTCTGGAGTGAGACTTACCAGGTTTTGCAGGGGATTAGTTCATAGCCTCTACCTAAAGTAATAGTTTAAAAAATTGCTTATGTTTCCCAAACTGTGCAATAGCAACAACTAAATGAAGGAAAAGGAAAGCCAATATTTATTTTAATCGAATTTGACTTTTAAAGTCACTCTTACGTGGCTCTTTCAGGCTCTTCTGTGGGGGTGATGTGCTTACTTTTATAAATGGAATAATTGTGTTAACACCTGCAATTGTTTTGGCAACGTTAACAATGAAGTTAGTGATTTTTAAATCCTGACTGCTTTTCAGTTCTCACTGTAAGGAATGTTAGCTATAGCTAGGTGGCAGCATCAGGACAGCTTAATGTGTTCAAACAGTAAGAGGGGAATCCAGATCTGGTTCCTTTGCAAAGAGAAAATAAGGCTTATTCCTCTATTTTTATTGAATGTTTTCTGCCTTTTCTCCTGAAGCATGTGCCAGTTTTTTGACTCTCCTTTTTCATTTGAAATGTTCATCTGTCATGTATTTTCTTTCAGCATAAATCTTGTTTCATGCTTATGAAACTCTTAATAGTTCCACTATAACTTCTTGCATAAAAGCAAAACCCATCTTTATTTTAAGGTCAACCACACCAATTTGTCACTGCAGTTTAGTGACTTAATGAAGTAGTTTGTAGATTTATCTATCCTAACAAGTTATGCTTTAATGATGATTAGAAAGGTACTTGAGCAGCATTTCCAACAAAAGAGAAAAGAAAGTAATATATTTAGCTACATTATCAGTATTGATGCTTTGAGCTGGGAGGTTTTTCACACTGCTAGTGACTTCCATGTTTATAGGAGATATGTGTAGTTAGGTCTTTCTTCTCCTAGGTGTTAACAGATAAGATAGTTTGGATATGTATCGTTAATGTATAGCAGCTGCTGCAGATTATAGCAGTTCCAGGTCCTTCGTTCCTCCCAGCTGCATTGGTGTACTGAAACAAAACTCTGTCAAAGGACTTATCTTGGAAAATCTGACCAGTAAAAGCATGCCGTTAAGATTATGGCCTTCATGGAGCGCTCTGCAACTCTGCTGGTTGGTGAGAGTTGGAAGTGGAGGACGTTATTTATTCTATGGATTAAAAATGATGTGCAAGGGGGAATTGCTGTGGTCTAATGGGAGAAGATAAAAAGTTACATGAAAAAATGGAGACTGCAATTGCTGCAGCTGCTGTAGATAGGCCCTGGGATTTACTTTAGTTGTGGTTAAAGGAAATACTTGCCTTTAATCGTGGGGTACATCCTGTGAAGTATTGACAACATTAAGGGATTTTTAAGTCTTAATGTGTCAGAGTTTTGCTTTTCATTTATGTGAACTTACATTTTCCTTTCTCTGTTTTTCAGGGTACGCTTATACAGCATCTGAAGGAACACATTCTTCATGGTAACATGACCAGCAATGACATTATTATGTACTATACAACGGCAAGTGTGGCTTAAGGCATTTTTAAAACCACTTTAAGATATTTTTCTTACAGAGATGGGAGAGCTTTTCATACAAATCTACAAGTACATTTTTATATATCTTTAATTCTTCTGCAAGGGATTGTCCTATTTAACTGTTTTGGTGGGGAGGTAAGAAGCTGCTGAATAAATCTGATATGTGTAGGAGTTCAGTTATGTGGTGAGTTATCTTCCTAATGTTGTGGTAAAGGAAATTATTCCAAAGTCTTCTATGACTGAAGCATTTTGAGAAGGCTGATGTATTTCCTCATGAGTTCCTTTCTGAACTTCAACACCACTAATCAGTTTGGAATAACTCCATAAAGGAATTGTTATAATTACCTTGTCTCAGAGTGTCCTGCCTTTCAACTCATGCTTTAAAAGTATGTGTATAGGGATGTATGGAATCTCCATCTCATTTGGTATTTGTAAAGATAAATTAGGTGAACATTCATCAGGAACATGTAGCTGACCCACTCTTGGGACAGGTGAGAGGATAAGCAGTGTTCCAGCCTTATTTTCTGATTCCTAAATAGTATGATTAGGTATAATCAGCAGAGATGGGCATAAACTCGGGTGTTGGTTTAACAGTTTCTTAAAGCAGGAAAACTTGAGGCAAGGAGAATGGAGGGGAAGATGGCATCTCTTGCACAAGGGCAGGGTGCATGCTTTGGTCCAGATGATTTTGCCAAGAGCTACACGTGTCCATCATTTTCTAGTTGCCTGTAGCTCCTCTACCAGCATATGATAGCAAGCAGCACTCCTGATGCTGTGATATTGCTGCCAGAAAAGCAGACAGGTAGCTGACAAAGATGGAAATTGATGTAGGTATTTTCTGTTTTCCAGACTGGCTGGATGATGTGGAATTGGCTGGTGACTGCGCTTGCTACAGGAGCTTCAGTGGTCCTGTATGATGGATCTCCTCTGATTCCATCACCAAATGTACTCTGGGACTTGACTGACAGACTGGGGTATGTAAACAAGCTTAAATGGAGAAAAATGGTCTGCTCCTGTTATGATGACCACATACAAGCGACCTCATTAAAGGTGTCATTCCCTTGATCAAAGCTAGTATGCATCATGAGTTTATCTTTTGGCTTAGCCTTGAGTGGAACTACTTCTTAACATTTTGTACTAAACCAGTTTTGACGGAGAGCAGAAGAGACAAAGAGCTGATTGTCTCAAATTTGAGTTAAGTATTTGGATTCCAGGCAAACAAAGAATTTTGGTTCAGTAGTCAGTTTTCAAGAGCAGCCTTTTCAAAAGGCAGTAATTGGGAGCAATCTGAAGAGTAATTTCTCCACACACTCAGAACTTAGAAAATAAAAATCCTTTTTTTCAAGCAGTTCAACATAAGGCTCAGTGTAACACTTTGACTTAAGGACATAAATCGACTGCAAAGGCTCAGCAGGGTTGCTTATATTTTCATATTTTGCTTTTAAATCTATAATGCCTAATTTTCCCTGCCAAGCTGTTCGTTAATTGTTTTACACAGGTCTTTGTGCCTCCAGATGCTCACAGTGCCCTCTCTGTCAAAGCCCAGAGAAATGGCAGGTATTGGATAAACAGCTGTAAATACCTGTGCTGGTATTTAGCTTTGTACTCTACTTCAACTTTATCTTTCTGGTAACTTTCCTATTTTGCCAGCTGGATGTAAGGAGTAGATCTGAATGTTATTGCTGATAAAAATAATGTCATTTTTAATTGATAATTAAAATTGTGGTAGAAAGTGGATGCCAAAAGATTCACTTCCTGACTCTTGATAATGAATAATTTAAACTTCACTGAGTCTTTTGTGACTTGTAGTATTCAAAGGCTGACATTTTGTCTCTGGCTATTATAATTGAAGGTTAATGCCTAGTCAGAATGCTTCCAGTAAAAAAACCCAGCACGAAACCAACCCACAAACTTCAGACGCCCCTCACCTCCCCCCAAAAAAACCCCATTAGAACAACAGGCAAAAATTTAGACTCAAGAAATAACACAGCTTATTTTTAAGCATTGTTTCTGCATGCCAGAAGTAAGTGAAGATAACTGAAATGTGTCTGCATGTCTCACTTTTGTAATCTGGCGCTAAAAGCGGTGGCCATCTGTGTGGTACTTCATAATGCAGTCTGTTCCCAGCTCAGTCATATCTTACATATTAAAAAAAAGGGCTTCAAACATGTGAAGATTACCTTACTTCTCTGAAGATGTGCCACACTTTCTTCTGAGAGCATATTCTTACAGTATCATCAAGGTATCTCATACTGCATGACAAGATTTTAAGTGGACATCAATTAAAGATCTGTTCAAGTGAACTCTATTTTGTCACCATCCACCAATTATGTAGCCTTTGGAAGGAAATAATAGAAAACTAGGCTCTGCGTGTGCTGTAGAAGAAGTGTCAGAGCTTAAAAATAGAGAAGCATTTTGTATTCTAGCTGTAAAATAAGCAATAATTTGAAGCATGGAAGGAAAGTAAGATATTACACAGGAGTGTGATGTGGTTGTGGTGTATAACTGGAGGATCAGTACACATCTGTGCTGTCACTGTGCTGGTCCTATGTACCTGATAAACTCCTCTATGCACCCATGTGCAAATAGCCTGTCCCTACCCAAGAGGTGGCAGCCTCTTAGTAACTGTCATCCACCTAAAATGGCAAAGACATCCCCATTTGATAGTGCTGAAATAGCTCTTTCTCCATGTCTGAAATAGAATTATCTCAAGGGCTGTTCTACCTTCCCTCTTGCCTTTGGCGTAAAAGCAAAGATAGCAGGATCTTATTTTAAGTTCTACTGATGTGTGATTGCCCATGTTCTGTGCTCTCAAGACTGTGTCCCTTATCCTTGTCTGTCCCTGTGCATTTTCTTGAGTAAATTTATTGCTGTAATATAAAATGAATTAGCAGAAGGCAGGGAAGAGGATTTCCTGAAAGTCAGCAGGAACACTGAACTAGCACTTCTATTGATAGAGTAGGGAAGGGGGCAGCCTTCATTTCAAATTTCAATTATGTTGTATTGGAGAGCTCCAAATACCCTTTCGTAGGGGCGGAATTCAGTTATTCTGTTAGCTAGGCCGTATTTCATTTCAGTTAGGCACCTGCAACTCAGACTTTCATCTGTGTAAACTGAAGAGGTATCTAAGGGAAAACCGCTGGCTGCTGTCTTCAGAGTGAAGTATTCTTTGTTGAACTGTGCCCTGAAATGGCAATTTTCTTATAGGCAAGTGTGTAACAAGGCAGCAGTTTTGTGTTTAACAGCTTAGTGACAATTATGACCCATTAATGATATAAATGTTATAACATTTTGTGATGTCTTTGGAGTATTCTGCAGTTTTGAATTCCTCTAAATGAAAGTGAATGTTCTCCATGAGGTGGGAAAGCTTTGGTTAATATTTAAAGATCGAAATAAAAGTTTCAAAGCTGCAGAAATGACCTGTGATCTGACTAATTCTGATTGCTCAAAAGAATGTGTCTTGCACTTAAAAAGCTTTAAGAGACTGCATTGCTTGACTGATCAATGTACAGTGTCTAACAGCCTCTGCTTACCGCAGTGGGAATTGCGAGCCTTTAGTGTCTTGGCATATTATTTAAATATGACAAACATTGAAACTTCTTTCACTTTAGGATCACCATCCTTGGAACGGGTGCAAAGTGGCTGTCTGTGCTAGAAGAGAAAAATTTAAAACCATGTAAGCTTCAAAAAGCTATTGCATCCCTTCTGTCCTCCCTTCTACCTTTCCTAACCAGGTTCTGGCCCTGAATCTTGTCAAAGTACTTTATGTAATTGTTCTGGATTGTAGTGTCAAATAGATACAAACTCTTGTAAAAATTCTACCGTAACCTAATTTGTTGATTTCCTCTTTTTTAAGGTGAAACACACAATCTCCAAACCCTCCACACTATTCTGTCTACAGGATCACCGCTCAAACCTCAAAGCTATGAGTATGTCTACAAACACATAAAAAGCAGTGTTCTTCTGGGATCCATTTCAGGTGATGCTTTTATGCTGTATGCATTTTCCTGATTCTGTTCATTGCCTTTGCGTTTCCTTCTTGCTCATTTGCTGCTGTATATTTAAGAAGCTTAACCTTTGGATTGTTCAGGCTTGGTTATAGTTAAACTGGAATTAACTGTCTTATTAGTGCAGAGATTTTCTGCATAATTCAGTGTGCTATAATGAAGCTCATACACTCAAAGGCTTTTAGGTGGAATGCTTCTGACATGGTGGACGTTTTGGGTTTTGGCTGCTTTTTTTAAGCAGGATCATTTATTTTGACTGGCTGTCCTTAGGGGTAGCAGCAGGGTGAGATCAAGAAAAGAGTCTATTAACCTACAGAACACACTGTTCTGCAAATAGCTGACTTCAGCAGAAAATACCTCTTGGAGAGGTTTTTTCATGTCCCTGTTTTGGTTCTTTTGGAGTAAGTAATTGACAGAGTTTTCTGTAAATTACATGATTAGGGAAATATCAAGCCCACATACTGTGCAGTTTGTTGTGAGGAGTGCGAGCTGAGGCAACTTCTGTTCACATCAAGTCCACCATGGAACTCCTTGTTCTGTTTTGTAACAAGGACCGACTTTTTCAAAGGGCATTTTAACTTAGTTTGGTTTGTTTAAGGTTTGACTGTTCTGCTACTGAAGTCACCTCTGACTCAGGCCTTAGTAAGAGTAGTGCTGAATCTAGAACTTGCTACAATAGACGTTAATAGTCTCATATGCAGGATACTATTTTTGAGTGAAGCTAACATGATTGATATGTCTTATAATTCCACTTCCTTGAAGTTCTAGAAAGACTATAAATATTCCAGTTAAGTAAGCACTTTGACAGTATCTATTTTCATTAGGATAACTGTTCATTCTATAGACATGGCTCTCCTTTCTTCCCTTCCTCCCCCTCCCTGCTAATGAGAATGAGATATAACAGCTAAGTAAATACTGAGTGGAATAGCTTGACATTGCCTTAAACTAATTCAAACAAACAAGAAAATATTTCTCAGTGATCATAAATATCTAATTCTGAAAACTAGGGCCTGTTTTTCTCATTAGATAAACAGAAACTTCCTTAAATGAGATTAAAGAAACTGTTGAAAGAAGAAAAGTTATGCCTTAAGGAATATTCTTGCACGAAGGGCATAAAGGTGTAATGACATGTAAAGTAAGAAAATAAACCTTCTTTTATGAAGTCCCATACCATCCTGGATAATGCTTGCCTATTCTATGCTACTTAATGTGGATCAGAAGCTGTTCTAGAGTTCTTAAGTAGTTTTCAGTTTTGCTTTTTCCAAAACATACTGTGTATTCTAAATCGACTATTTTATTGTAGGTGGGACAGATATAATTTCATCTTTCATGGGTCAGAATGTTACAATTCCAGTTTACAAAGGAGAAATTCAGGCCAGAAATCTTGGAATGGCTGTAGAAGCATGGAATGATGAAGGTAACTATTATCTAAACTATTATGCAAACTTATGAAATACAGTAGTTATAGTTTCATTCACCAGATGGGTAAATGGTTAGTTGTTAAATGGGTGATTTCACTTAGGAAGCATGTTCCATAAAACCTGCCTCTGAATGCATCTCATCTGGATCATACAGGACTCTAGTGAAGATAATCAATGTGCATAAAAGTCCTCCTTTTCCATTGCTCTGCTAAAACACATCAAGGCCAAATTCTAGCCTCTGGTATGTGTGTTAGTTAGCTATGTTGCTGTGCATGCCAGGCTGGCTTCCACCCTGTGATGCAACTCTCCTGAAGTTACTGAGGTTGATGGGGATGAGTTTAGGAATTGAACACAAGCTGTTAAGCACACCAGAACACAAGCTGTTAAGTACACCTGTCACAGCTCATCTTACATCTACAGGAGCCTTTGGCATGTAAGTAATAACTGTAGATGCTCTTTGCTTTGGTACTCTTATTGTTTACCTCTTTCCTTGAAAACAGGAAAACCAGTTTGGGGTGAAAGTGGAGAGCTGGTTTGTACCAAGCCTATTCCCTGTCAGCCTACACACTTCTGGAATGATGAGAATGGAAGTAAATACAGGAAGGCATATTTTTCAAAATTCCCAGGTATGTAATGAAAGGCTTTGGATATTGCTCAGACTGACCAAGGATATAGATGGTATTGCTGCTCTTAAGAAAGTACAGGTTTATTCTTGCCCAGTGATATGTAAGTGCATTTTTGAATCTAGATTTCCAAGGTGAGAAATCCATAGCATGTTTCATAGTATCTCACTCTGTTTCCTAGTGGTTTGTTTTGAATATGGATCCAAATCAATTTTAAGAATTTCTGGAAAGCTCCAATCCCATTTTGCTCCTGCTCTCATTAGGCAGATGTGACTGTAACAGCCTGATAATCTGTAGTGCAGACATGGACTGCTTGGCATGAGTGTGAAATGAAAGTGCTGAATAGGTCAGGGAGCAATCAGCCATTAATGAGTGCTACTGCACCTCTGCCAGACTGCTGCTACCTAGGTGGAAGAGTGAATCCTCAGGGACAAGTACTGACCCTGCTACCTCATTAGCATGAGGTTTAAGTATATGCAGCTTCAGACATGCGGAGTCTGCATTTGTACAGTGTTCCAGTGGTGGTAAGAGTTAAGGAATGGATACTGTGTGCCAGAAGCTTTCTTCCTAATAATTTTGGAGGACTCCTGTCATCGAGAGCTTTTGCTCATGTGACACAACGATGCTGAGCTCCCTGCTGCCTATGGCTCAGGGGCTTTTATAGGGGCAGGACCTCAAGCTGCTGCTTGTTGGAGATGGAAGCTTTTTTTTATAGATAGCAGCAATACAGAGTCAATTCACAAGCAAAGTCAGGACATGCATCAGGAGATAATTATATAGGAAAACTGAGGAAATGTGGGAGTTGGTCTGCATGTAAGCCTGACAACAATAAATAGGTGGAAAAAAATAAATGTGTGCTGACTGTTGTTAGATTGAAGTCACTGAGGTCCAGAGGTTGTCTGAAACCTCTTTTCTGTCTTGTAAATGGGCTTAAGGTTGTCATAGTGAAGTTAAAAAATGGTCTTATGTGTACATGCATGTGTAAACAATTGAGAGTCGTTTGTTTTCTTTAGAAAAACTTGACTAGAATTGGCCTGTACTTCTGTTTGTGGCAGGCTGCTGTAGTGGTATCCATGTTAAAAGGAATACAAATGTTATTCCAGCTCTGCAGTCAAATCTGATTGTATATTAACACAGCTGAAGGTCATTAAGTACATAAGCTTCAAGGGAATTGTTGAGACCTATTGTGCAAGCCCAGAAACCTTCTTGCACAGAATTGCAAATTCTAAAAGTGGATCAAGAAAGACTGGTGGGAATGGTGTTATTTTTGTGAAAGATTCTCCCAGTTCATGGTGTTCAGAGCAGCTATTCACCTCTTTTCTAAAGATGCTGTATAGTCATGCAAACAAGTAATCAGAAGATAACCTAATTTGATCCTAATGTCTGAACTACTGTCATGTGTCTTAGCTTTTTGTAGTAAACACAGTGTGGATTGTTTGCATAGTTAAGTACTGCTACATTTGCCGTGGGTAGTTCTCAAACTATATCTGATATATTACATTTTTGTATGTATTTTATTAAGTTAACATGAGTTGAGTTACACAAGTGGCTGCTATGACTGGATGAATAAAAAATCAGCTGCTTAATCTCTGTCATTCTCTAATAGGTGTTTGGGCCCATGGTGATTACTGCAAAATTAATCCCAAGACGGGAGGAATTGTCATGCTGGGTCGCAGGTATAGTATTTTGATGAAAGCATTAAAAACTGCAGATTTCACCTTAGAGCATAATGTACATGACTTCCCATCATGCCTGTTAGCTTTATATTACTTTTGTTAAATCCATTATTGTGAGTTCCACCCCTTAAATTAACCAGAGCAGCTGGATTAGAGGGAAGGAGCCCATTTCAAAGTTCTATTCCACCTTTGTCTGTGTGAGCATAAGACATGGTTGAACTTGTTTTTCTATTCCATGGTTTATAATGATCATTTATAAGAGTTCAAATTGAGAGTGCAGCACACTTAAGGTGATGAATACAGGAAACTTTTTCTTCTTGTCTTGGCTTTGCCACTGATTTGCTTTACAGCAAAATGGAAATTACAGAAGGTCAGGTGTAAGTTGTGCTTGTGTTGGCCATCACAGATGTTCAAGATCACAGTTGTGGCTACATTTTCTGCTTGCGTTTTAAAGTTGTTGTCTGAAACAAAGTTGAGTGGATGCCTTGGTTCTGTGTCTTGCATTGTCACAAATAGACCTGCTCAACAGGCATACAGTATAAGGCTGCTGTATGTGAAACACAAGTT
This sequence comes from Psittacus erithacus, assembly GCA_009867235.2. Classification (NCBI taxonomy): domain Eukaryota; kingdom Metazoa; phylum Chordata; class Aves; order Psittaciformes; family Psittacidae; genus Psittacus; species Psittacus erithacus. Next base: position 127,489 of record WYDI02029004.1, read on the forward strand.
CCAGCTATAAGAGACTGGGAAGTAATGATGTGCAATTGCAATCTGATGGAATACTAAGATCCTTGATCCATTTTGTCATCAGTGGCATGTGTGTGTAGTTGTAGGCTACTGGAAAGGGGAGGCACTAGGAAAGGGTCAAGGAATAATGTTGAGCTTCTCTGTACAACTTCATTTTAATGAGCAAAATGCCTTTTTGAAACAAATACTTTTAAAATTCTGTTTCTAATGTGGCTGCATATTCACTGCATGAAATGTAGAGAGATTTGATTAATCGCATCAATTCTTCTCTTTTCATCAAACTAATCACATTTCAATACTTCTTTGTTTTGTTGGTGTGTGAATCAGTGATGGTACCTTAAATCCAAATGGAGTAAGATTCGGAAGTTCTGAAATCTACAACATAGGTATGAAATTAACTTTTCACCTCCCAGCAATGACATTGTTGCCTTAAATCTTTATAGTGCTTACATTTCAGGTGTTTGGAGGGATTAGATAATAAAAGACTTGCCGTTTTTCAAATGTCAGCAGAGAGCATATTAGTATTAACAGTAAAATTCAGTTTTGAAGACTCAAAGTGGATTGCTTTCCCAAAGCTTCTGTAGGGCTGGAGATCGATGTTGCTTTCATATAATAAGGCCTTAAGACTAATTATATAATGCAGATTTGTAAGAGAACCTAACTTCTGAGGCTTTTCTTCCCCCTTGCAAGACAAGCAGTTTTATTCTGTCTTTCCTAATAATTAGAAGAAGTTCTTGAGCTTGTGCTTCATGTTTCAAAGGTCTGTCTTGTGAAGCTGTGAAAATGCACCTGCAGAGGTGCTAATCTGTGACCTAGGGGGGCCTGTTGCCTCTCCTGGTTAGTTTTCTGGCTTTGCAGTAATGAGGGTTGTGAGGAAACCCAAAGAAAATGGCTTAGTGTAAAAGCTTCTGTCCCAAAAGCTATACCAGTTTTTTTGTCATGGACTTAAATATTATCTGGTCCTTAAACCTGGATTTTCACCTAAGCAGGAGTTAAAATTTCAGAGCAGCCAGAGCAAAGCTTATAGAATAACGTAGCCGCAATGTCTGTTTTGCCTTTGCAGCTCTGCGGAGCTGATGCTTCTTTTGGTGCAACCACAAAACATGTGCGTACTGAATAATACGCAAATGCAAGTGCTAATAAGGATTCTCCTTTCTTTTCAGTTGAAGCCTTTGAGGAGGTTTCTGATAGCCTCTGTGTCCCTCAGTACAACAAAGATGGGGAGGAGAGGGTGATACTCTTCCTGAAGATGGCATTAAACCATGCGTTCAGCAAGGATCTGGTGAAAAGAATCCAGGATTCAATCCGTAGAGCGCTTTCTGCCAGGCATGTTCCAAGCCTCATTCTAGAAACCAAAGGCATTCCGGTATGTCATGAAAAATGCTGCCTACTTTTTCTTTGTCACCTTGAATAGTAATTAAGGAGCAGTTGTCATTGCTCTTCAAACCCACATGCGTGGAAATTTTAGCATCTCAAAAGTGTATTCAAGCTTTATAAATAGTTTGTCTATGTTGCCTAGCAACATCATTTCTTCCCCCTTTCAGCTAAGCATGTTTTTGTTTAACAATACCTAAAAATGCCCGTTCTCAGTTTATAGATGTGTTGTGCTCGCTCAGTAATATACACTTAAACCTTTTAAATTACCTGTTTAATATTTTCCTTTAACTTCATCTTTTCTGGCTACCCCTCAGCTTATTTTGGTTTTGTTTTGCTGTTTCAAATGACATTCTTATGAAAGCTGAGAGTACTGAGCAAATTCATAAAATCATTTTGTAAGTCATTTCACCTTTACATCTGTTTAGCCACTTGAATGTAGCTCTGTTAGTGCCTTAACTTGAACAGTTATTAAAATCCTTGTGCTTATGGGCAGAAGGGGGAGGGCAGAGAAATTTGTACAGCTAAAGGTTCTACATGCTTAGTCTCCTGGATCTGTGTTACTCTACTACTCTCCTTTGCTGTGTGAACCATACAATCGTAGAATAGTTAGGGTTGGAAAGGACCTTAAGATCATCTAGTTCCAAACCCCATGCCATGGGCAGGGACACCACACACTAAACCATGTCACCCAAGGCTCTGTCCAACCTGGCCTTGAGCACTGCCAGGG
>WYDI02029007.1:1379-16959 GCA_009867235.2 Psittacus erithacus
CATACTGTTTTTTTTATACAAAATTTTTTTTTTTTAATTTTAAAAGATTTATTTTTTTTTTTTTTTTTTTTTTTTTTTTTTTTTTTTTGTGAAAAACACAACAGGCTGTCACTAAATTCTTTATAACTAATATAGATGACCAAAGCCTCTTCTAATGAGAGAGGACATTTCTTGAATACACTCAAATGGAAGCCTTAAAGCTTCTGAATACGGATTTTGCCAAACTCTTATATGTACACATGTTCAATTTGCATGAAATGTCAAAACATGTCTGTAATAGTTTTATCATTCGAGCACAATAGACAATATTTCATCACTTAAGTAAAACAGATTTAATTGCTAAACAAGATTTCAAGTAACTGAACTTCATTTTAATCACAAATAAGCTGCAAGGCAATTTTCAATTACAGCGAGCTTTTTATTTTTATCCAGCTGTGTATCCCCTGCTGATTCTTGAAATTACATGTAAATTGTTCCAGATTTTGAAGTGCTACACCTACTGAGGTTTTTCTTTTGACAGCTGATGAAGCATCTGTGATTGGAAACTCACTAAATTGGCATTTTTAAGATTCATTACCCCACCCTGTATATTTTTTGACTGGCTGATTGAATATGAAGGTTTTGTTGCCCCAAGAGACCTTATTCTTCCTAATTAGGCTGTTGGTAGTGCAACCTGATAAATGAGTGTTAAAATGGGCTTGTAGATTGCATTTGTTCAGCAAGAGTTCAATACCTTTGGCAGGTACAGCAGCCTCGGACACTGGCAGTCTGTATCCTCACTAATAAAAATGAAAGCATTGCTCTCGGTATTTGGTAAATTAGGTGGAAAGATAGGCAAAGTAGTAAGTTAGAGATAGTTGCACTTCTATTTTCAGATATGACAGTATAGATAAATTAAAAATGCTGACTTGTAAAAATTAAACTGAAGATTCGAATTCCTCAGTTCTATATACACAATCCTAGTGCGCTTAGATGCAACTGAGAAAAGGATCTATAGTTATAAAAGCTGGTTTTTCCAAGGTTAACAAACAATGAGTAACTCAAATTGTGGCTTCTCACCAGACGTCAAAAGTACTCAGTTATATGTTGCTGTGTCTGAGCTGACTGTGAAGGTATTACAAAGGACTTTTGGTTTGCAGTAGGATAAATATATATATATTATATGGATTTTTTCATTTCTTGATAGCACCACATTCAGAAGTGCATTTCCACAGCTGTGAGATGCTGCTAAGATTAGCTATCAATTTAATCTTCAATTAAATTAGTAATTCAATGCATAAGATTAGGAGGTTTATTGTTAATATTCAGTTATCATGAAGTAAAGATGAAAATCTGACTGTTGTACTTAATGGTTGCAAGCCACATGGGTAATAATTTAAAGATTTCAAACTTCTACAAAATCAGTCACACATTGCTTATTTTATAATACATTATTCCCTTAAATTTTCAGTGGGCTGCCACAAACAACCAACTTAAATAAATTTACAATTACTCATCTTAATTAATCCCTTCACCACAGAAGTGGTGGAACCACTGTCCTGAAAGTATTAAAAAACTATGCAGATGAGCCCCTCGGTGATATGGTTTAGTGGTGGTCTTGGCAGCCCTGGGATAATAGTTGGATTTGATGATCTTAAAGGTCTTTTCCAACCTAATTGATTCTATGATACTACCTACGAATTGTATTCATCCAAGTAAGAACTGTTCAGTAATATGAGAAAAAAAAAATCATTTTACAAAACTTATTTTCAGATGCTCTTTTAAATCACGAGCTAAAAAACCCTACTCTCTCTGAGTCAACGTTACAACAGCAATATTAAGGTTTCTTTCGGGGTAACTGTTTATGAACTGAAAGGATGTAAATCAGTGTGTAAAACTCTACAGATATGTGCTAATAGTCAAATTCATATTTTTATTTGCTCATGGCATTGTAGTGTCAAAGGTAACACAACTACTAAAGTTCTATTTGCTACAGTGTACTAAAAGAAAACTACTTTAAAAATAAAGCTTGACTTTACGGTAAATTTGCAAACCATTTTGCCCTGTGATTTCTATCATTATCGTATCTTCCCCTGCCAACAGCCATCCACTACTGCATTTAAACATGTAGGGCTGTGTTTTGGGTTTTTACAAAATCTTCTCCAACTGTAATTTTAAAAGGGTTGTGTTTTATCCTCCTTATGATTCAGAACATATTGTACTGCAACAAATCAGACCTCTTGACTATTTTGAAACAAGTATACTGCATTGAAATTGTACCATAAGGAGCAAGAACATAATGAAGATGAATTTTTTCACTTTCTGTTTGCAAAATACCTTTTTCTCCCTCTCCTTTTATTTTTCTTTTTCTTCTTGACTGTATCAAGGCAAGATTGCTGCTCAAAGAACACTGAAATGATAGTCAAAATGCCTGTACAGAAAATGCTCTTAAATAGTATGTTTAAATATAACATAGTATTAACTTAATTCCCTTTCCCTTTCTGAAGTCAGCTATATATGATCTACAGATATAACATTCTCCACTTGTTCATCACATTGCCTTTTTTTTACATTTGTCAACTGTCACTTTCTTTCAAGCTAACATAAATAAAAATGAATTTAGGCAGTCTAGCAGTCTAATAGTTAAATTTGCATTTGTCAGTAAAAGAATTAAAATTTAAATAAAATCTAGCAGTTTCTTCCCAGGCATGTAATTTTAAAAGCACTTTCAAAAAAAGCAAAAGTAGAAATAGTGTAAATTTATGTGTATTATTATTAAACATATGCAACGTAAATTTCTGTCAGGAAAAAAAAAACAAACTGCTAATGCAGTGTTGAATATATGAACACAAATGTGGAAGAGGAAACCTTTGTTAATTTTCAAGCAATGTAAGACAGTTTCATTGGGCCAGAAGCATTTCTTTAGGTAGCAATAAAGAGACTAAAATACTCTAAACTGAGCTTTGAAAAGGGCTCTACTGAAATGATCTTCGCTGAATTTCAAGTCATAAATATAGGTGTGTGACTATACTGACACCTGGAAAATGGTAACATCTCCCCCCTGCTTGCGCTGAATTTTATTGTCAGTGAGGAAAAAAAAAATTTCTTAAGAATCTAAAGGGCAAAGTTCTGAAATGGGAAATGTTACCTTCTTCTTATCCTGAAATGGGAAACATGTGGCCTACCTTCTTGTGACTTAAGAAATTCTCTTCCTGCTTTGCCACAATGGATTTGATGACTTAGTGTGCCAAAGCTTGTCTCTTACACTCAGCTCAGCAGAAATAAAAAGAGTTTGCTTTTTGCAACAAACTCTTTGCATAGCAAATTCTCCACTGATTTACTCTATTTCAAACTTCTCTATTTTTAGGATTATGAAATCTTTGTCTCAGCAGAAATTAAGCTACATATTAATTACAGTCATTGTAATAGGTTTTACATTATCTTCTTACTGATATAACTTATTCATCAGGTAAGGGCCAGACCTGTTAGAAATACCATCATTGAAGCCAGTGACAATGCTGAAGAGCTAGTAATAGTTTTCCAGCTTTCATACACTGTGTTGGCTGCATGAATGATAAAACAAAAAGAACTCTGATTAATATTACTATCTGAAACAAAATAGTATTGAGGTGGTTGATGCCAGACTTTTTGAGCCACATCTACAAAATAAAGATGGCATATAATCCATCTGTAGGAAAAGTTCTATCCATTATCCGTAACTTAATGCATTTCTTATCAGCTTCATTGCACTAACAAATTTAACTGAGCAACTAGAACCTTCTTGAAGGAATGGATTTTAGAAACATGCAAAACCAGATGTTGCCTCTTTAAGGGCTGGAAGTTAAATACAACTCATGAATCATAGTGTAGAATATACCTTAGTATAACTCTTATTGTTTAACACCTGAATAAAAAAAAAATGGTTAAAGAAGAGTCATTATACAAATTTGGAGAAAAAATATTTTGATGCTTTGGCTAGATAATTAAAAGCAGGTTTTGGTCGATGTAGTCTGCCATAAATGTCAAAAACGTAATTCAGCAGTTTTCATTAGCAACACTCAGTGCAACTCAAATAACATCTCTAATAACTACTTACAGCATTTGGCCTTTTACAAACAGCAGAAAAACAGGATAAGGGGAATGTACACTCAGTATGTTACCCTAGAGTCAAGAAATAAACAAAAAGACAGCACAAATAACAGCAATACATTAACTGCTTTCCAAAATGGAAGGCAAAGGAGCATGAGAGGTCTTTTCCACTGCCAGGGCACTTTGCTAAATGCCCTCTGGAAAGACATTTTCTTATGATCTCTATTAAGTCAAAAATGATTGTGGAAGAAAATGGAATAGATCTCAAATGGCTTCTGATATGTATGCATGTATTTATTTATTTATTTCCCAGTTTAAATCTGGTGAAAGTGTACTGCTGTATGTGCTTGCTGCAGGCTTCATAATCTGACAGGACAGTTTGCTGAGGCTGCCTGGTTTATTACCAAACTATTGAGACACATAAGCTGTTAAAAGCCTTGATAAAAAAAAAAAAAAAAAATGTATTACTCAAATTCCAAAATTCTCACCTTAATTAACAGCTTCTATAAAAGTGTGCATGCAAAGATTAAAACAATTAAAATGGGCTTAATCATCTTACTCTGATACCTACTGTTTCCTAGTGTGTTATAAGTTCACTCAGGTTTTTTCCATGTTTGAGATTTTCATTAATCAATTAAGTCATTTTATTAAGTTACTTGCAGGCTACAGATCAGATTTTTCTTGCTTGCTTTGGTTATTTCCTTTTCATACTTCAGTACTGGTCTCCCTGTTACACTTGAAAATGCACCCCTTTGTTTCCTTTTATTATCTGAAGAATTTCTTGCTTGATAACAATTAGAAACATTATTAGTGCAGAAGCTCAAAATAAGTATATGGGCAAATTTCCCATGATACTCAGAAGGAATTTATCTTCAACTTGGACCCTTTTTGCATGTGTCCAAAATTATTTTAATCTGTCTGTAAAAATGATACAAGTGTATTAAAAAACCCTGTAATTATTATTTCTCAGTTCAGAATATATCAGAGTAGATAACCTTTCAGCTTAATGATGATATTAAATAACAAGAAATCATGAAGGCCACATAAAATGCTGAGAGCAGTATTTCTAACTTGTTCACTAGTTCACACTTGAAAGCCAGCTGCTTAATTTGGGTCCAGTTTGACCACTGGTAATCAATCTTCTGTTAGTCACACCCACACAACATTAAATACTAAATAGATCTCTTCCCCTCTTCTCCATCTCTCCCACCTAAAAACTTCAAACAAGCAAACAAACTAACAAAAAAACCCAACAACGAGAAAAACATCAAACAATATATTCCTTTCATGTGATAACAATGGTATCTCATTTACTTTTGAATGAATCTAGGAATATAGATTCTATTCAGTGTGTCTTCTGAATCCCAGAACTTACTGCCCAGCTGATCTGTTGGTGGCTGTCATGTACAGAAAAATAAACTGAAAAAAAAAACCATTTTTCTCTCATTGGAATAAACTCCCCAGGGAAGTGATGGATTCCCCAACGTTGGACACTTTTAAGACTTGGCAGAGTCATGGGCCACTAGTCTAGGTCATGCTTGCCAAGAAAGTTTAGACCATACGATTCTTGAGGTCCCTTTCAACCTGGGATTCTATGATTTTCACCGAGGAGGAATATGTTTTACTTTTGTTGTTATTTCACAAGGATGTGTTTTGTATGTATTTTGAAGCTGTGAGTTCATGGATAAATAATCTTTTAACACCTAACATTGTCTTTTGGTAAAATTAAGGTATGGAGGTTATTAACATAAAAAAAATAAATCTAGTGGTAGGACAGACAACAAAACTAATTAAAACTAAAATAGCTTTATAATAACCTTACATCTTTAAGGTAATTAAGATTCTTTTTTTTCCAGCTGATTCTGGGCATTTTCTTGCTGCATTCTGCAAGAACTGTTTAGGCTCAATAAGATAACAGCTTGAGCAATTGAGTTCCACATACGATGGGTTTCTTGCTGACAGCATGAATTTTTGGCTTGGAGGTACCAATGTATTTTTCCCTAAGAAAATCCAAGTAGTAATGAAAGAGTGGTAGTTACAATTAATCTAATATTGTAGATATCTTTTAAGGCTTAATGAAGTTTTCGAAACTGTGTCAGATTTGTTTGTTTAGACTTGCACACTAGAATAAACAATGTTTATTTCAACATTGGGCTTGTGTCTTTACTGTCCTAAAGAATAATAGATTTCTCGTTACATACAATTGGTCAGGTTAACTGTTTGTCTAAAAGCTACCTTATGCCTCACATCTAAGAGCTTCATATACACACTTCAGATAGTTTCTAATGATAGTGCCTTAAGACCTACAATGAATTCTCGGGATTATATTGTGCAATACGCTTTAGAAATACACTAAAGAAGATGCCTGTAAAATAAGAATAGTTTCAGAGACTGAGAGATGCAAATGATTCAATTCTGTATCATTTTTCAGCAGGTGAAATTATATTGCTGTAAAATGGGTGGATTAGCAAAGTTTAGGAATTTTAGCAATTCTGAAAAGAAACCATTAAAAAAAAAATCCCTATTGATTGGGCATGAAATACAAAATGGTATCTAACACATATATAATGATATGTAGAAGGGACAATGGTAATCCAAAACTGGAAAAGACTGCGAACAGCTTTACGTATGTTGAGAAACTACTGAAAATTTGTATTTGAGTCTGATATATTTATTACTTGCATTATTTTCTTTCCATTACCTCTACAGAAGAAAAGAAATGTAGGAGACCCATTATCACAGTCGAAGAATCATAGACTGGTTTGGGTTGGAAGGGACCATCAAGATTACCCACTTCCAAACCCCTTGACATGGGCAGGGACACCTGCCATTAGACCAGGTTTCTCAAAGATCTTTTCAGCCTGGCCTTGAAAACTTCCAGGGATGGGATGGTCATCTTTTCTGGGTAACCTATTCCAGTGCCTCACCACCCTCACTGTAAATACTTTCTTCTTCATGTCTCACCTAAATCTACCCTCTGACAGATTAAAGTCATTACCACTTGTCCTATCCCTACATGGGTGAGTCAACCCAAGAGAAAGGCAAATTAATGTAAAAGTTTGAAAATATAAAAATAATATTTTTATATTTTCTTATTAATTTGGGGTTTATATAATGACAATATTATGTGTCCTGATTCCTTTGATACTATTTCCCTGTTAATTTCCAAAATTTTACTTGTGTTTGACTACACATGGACGTTGAGGTGAGGTTTTCAATGACCTATCTGAAATGATTTCATGATATTTTGCTTGACAAGAAATACCTAGTTCCATACCAGCTGCTGTATGCACATAGCAAGGGCTATTTTTCTCTTTTGAGCTTCACTTTAGAATATTGAATTTAATCTACTGTTTCACTGAGAAATAATTTGTATGCAACATCCTTCTTTAACTCTCCTCTGGTTGTCTTTCGTCTGTAGAATTGCAAGTACTTTATATTGTTAGCAAAGTTCACTATTCACACCTATTACAGATATTAATTTCTAGAGCAATCCTAATTCCATGACTGATTCCTAAGAGGTTCCATTGGTGACCACCAGTCACTGTGAAAGCTGATCTTTATTGTTTTCCTTCACTTACTACATTTCACTGACATCAGCAATCTTCAAGGGTATCTTTCCTTCTTACCCTACAGCAGCTTAAAGAAAATTAACTGAAGTCCTTTAAAGAAGGTCTGGATACCTTTATCAGCTCATCGACTGTTCTGAAGAACTTTATGAGATCTGTGAGGCACAATATACATATTTTTGAGTTGCTTAAGTGTTAGTTTTTATTTTGTCATCACTGTTGGCACTTTTTTTGTTTCTGGCATGGAGGTTGATTCAGACAACATATTACAACAGCTTGTTCAGGAGTTTTATATCTGAATTCTAGCAGCTTATTATTTCTTATTATATCAAACCATTCTAAAACTTTTATCCTGTCACTCCTTCAGAATTACTTCTTATTAAGGTTTTGATGCAAGGATCTTTCTTAACTTCTCCACAGTATGCATCAATACAGAGAATTAAATTAATCTTTCTGCTATCATCTTGTCTTTTTTCAGTAGTACTCTGACATGCAAAGAGACTGCAATTGTCTTTCTTTCCATTGTCACTTCTCCGGAAGAAACATGCATTTTGTAATGTTTTAAAAAGTATTATTATTTATTGTTATTTATTATTAACACTTTTAACAAGTTGTTCCTCAATATTTTCATTTTCCTGCCTTATTACAGATATGAATATAATTTCTGGGTCAAATGAAAAATAGACAGCTTTTTAATATGTTTATTTTCCCTATATTGCTAGACTGATGTTAAGTTGGAATACATCATGCACACTATGAAGGAAACTTTTCTGACTACCATACCACCATTTATCATAATCATTAGGTGCTCGCTGATTTTCTATTCTTTCCTTAACAGACATCACATTGACATGAAAGTAAACTTTCTTTCACACAATTGAGAAATTTATTAAGATAAAAATTAGTAACTGTCCTGGGTTCAGCAGTAGCAGTCATTTTTCTCCTTCTTAGTAGCTCGTGCCGTGCTATGTTTCTGACTTTCGGCTTGGGGAACAGCATTGATAACACCGATGTTTTTAGTTACTGCTCAAATGTTTAGTCTGACCAAGGACTTTCTGAGCCTCATGCTCTGCCAGGGAAGGGGGAAAGCTGGGAGGAAGCAGAGACAGGACACCTGACCCAAACTGACCAATGAGGTATTCCATACCACAGCGCGTCATGCCCAGGATGTAAATTGGGAGTTACCTGGAAGGGCTAGCTCTGTGCTCGGTCGATGGGTGGTGAGCGACTGTATTCTCTTCCCTTGTTATTTCCCTTCTCATTATTATTATTGGTGGTAGCAGGAGTCGTTTGAGTTATACCTTAGTTAGTGGACTGTTCTTATCTCAACCCATGGAAGTTACGTTCTTTCCATTCTCCTCTCCATCCCTTCGGGAGCAGGGGGAGGGGAAGGGGGGGGAACAAGCAGACTATATGGTTTTCTAATTTATGACTGAGCTTAAACCACGACCGTAACTCAAGTCGCACATGGGTAAAAGGGAAGTTTTCTTTAAGCCCTGCTGAGGCTTCCTTTAATAACAAAATAAGTCATGGAGATCCAGAAGTAAAATAAATAAATAAAGACCATCCCATTGATAGGGATGTGTTTGTACTGATCATTAGAAATTCCTCCAAACTGGGACAAAATTTAGTTGCTTGTTTATTGCATTTTTAAGTGCACTTCGTGAGACAAAAGTACATAAGAGAAAATTCTCAATGTTAATGGCCATAGCTTAATAAAAGTTAATGGAGTAATATGTTAAGGTTATATTTCTTAAACTCCAGAATAGCTGCATAATTAAAACAATTTAGATAAAAGGTGATGTTTTAACATATAAACAAGTCTCATAATAAATAACTTCTATTAATCTGAAGCATATAATTGCCTGCAATAAGTCTTCCTTATGAATGGACTACCATTAGTATAAAAATACCTTGTACTATTTAGCACAATTACTCAGCTACAACTGGATTTCTTTGCTTATTAGCAGAGATTTGCTTAAGAAAATACCACTTTATAGTAGGGGAATATAAATACCTGTTTCCAGTTAAAGATGTCGAAGAAGAAATTAATCAAATACATTCAAAATGTTCATGATCAAAAACTTACAACCTGTTCCCTGATATACATTGTTTTGCAAATAATGATCTTGTGACTGCAGAAAGAAAAAATAATAGGCTTACAAGTTACAATTCCTGTAACTTCTTTCATTACTTTTTCTGTTTGCTAGCTAATTGTGTGTGAAAAATCAGAGGTCACCCTGAAACAACCCTTTAAAGCCTGTTTACTGAGCTATGAATCATTAGTAAATATATTTTCTTTGTTGTTCAAAAGCAATCAATTTGAAGAGCCTGCCTGAACTGAAGGTCCAGAATGGTGAAACCAGAAATATAAAATATCATTTTCAAAGGCAAACAATATTTGTTGACAAGTTTTAACTGCTGTAAATATTATCACACAGTATTTGCATGACATTACTTGAAATTCATTACCAGCAACAAAGCGACCAGACTTAATGAAGGCATTAATCTATATGAATAGGTAAGAAACATGTCTCTGATAGTCAAGTAGTATGACAAATGAAGAGCTATAAGAAGAGAAAAAAGAGGAGAGAAAATTTTGGAGAAGATAAAATCATAGAATCATAGGATGGTTTGGGTTGGAAGGCACCTTAAAGATCATCTAGTTCCAACATCCTGACATGAGAAGGGACAACTTACACTAGACTAGGTTGCTTCAAGTCCCCTCTAACCTGGCCTTGAACCCTTCCAGGGATGGGGCAGCCACAGCTTCTCTGGCCAGCTGCGACAGTGTCTCACAGTCCTCACAGTAAAGAATTTTTTCTTGATGTCTAATCTAAATCTCTCCAGACAGATTGAAGCCATTTCCCCTGGTTCTGTCACTACATGGTCTTGTCAAAAGTTCTCCTCCAAATTTCTTCTGTGTCCCCTTTAGGGTCTGAAAGGGTGCTCTAAGGTTTCTCCAGAACCTTCTCTTCTCTAGGCTGAAAAAGCCGAACTCTCCCAGCTTGTCTTCATAGGAAAGGTACTACAGCCCTCTGATCATCTTGGCAACTTCATCTACCAGTTCCCCCAGGACCCTCGGATGCACCTCCTCAGGTCCCATGGACTTGCGCACCTTCAAGTTCCTGAGATGATCTTGAACCTTATCTTCCCCTACAGTAGGCTGTTTCTCATTCTCCCAGTCCCTGCCTTTGCCTTCTGCAACTTGGGCAGTATGGCTGGTGCTCTTGCCAGTGAAATCTAAGGCACAAAAGTAACTGGCTACCTTGGCCTTCTCCATGTCCCAGGTGACCAGGTCTCCCATTTCCTTCCAGAGGGGTCCCACATTTTCTCTTGTTTTCCTTTTATCCCCAATTTACCTATAGATGTTTTTCTTATTGCCCTTAATGTCCTTAGCCAGATTGAGTTCTGTCAGGGCTTTAGCTTTCCTAACCTGATCTCTGGCTGCTCCGACTATTTCTTCATCTTCTTCCCAAGCTACCCATCCTTGCTCCCACCCTCTGCAGGAGTTGTACATGTTTGGACAGGTACACAGCTAAAGGAAAATCAGATGGGTAAAGGCAGAGATTGAACAACAACCATACTAATTAAAGTAAAAGGAAGTTTTGTTAAATTTTGTCTAGCAAACCAGTAATATTGATATTTTAATGAACATAAAATCGTTTCCATACTTAAGTATTTGTTCTGTGTCCACATAATGTGTGAATATACAGTATATGTGAATACACACGCGCATACATACCTACATCTGCTTCCACAGGTACTTACATGTAACAAAAGTATGTTGGAAAAGAAACCTAGACTGAAAGTAGTTGTACTGGTTTTCACTAGGATGCTGTTGAATTTATTCATAGTAGCTTGTACAAGGCTGCTTTTTGTTTTGTGCTGAAATAGTGTTGATAACACAATGATGTTATTGCTAAGCAGTGCTTACACACAGCCAAAGTTGCTGCCTCTCACAACCCCCCACCAGCGAGGAGATTGGGGCTGCACAAGATGATGGGAAGGGACACAAACAGGACAGCTGATCCCAACTGACCAAAGTGATATTCTATAACATATGATGTCATGCTCAGTTTGGGGAAAGAAAGAGGAAGGACATTCGGAGTTATGGTGTCTACTTTCACAAGTAATTTTTAGACATGATAAAGCCCTGCCTTCCTGGAAATGGCTATGCATCTGCCTGCCAATTGGATATAGTGAATGAATTCCTCATTTAGCTTTGCTTGCACACTCAGCCTTTCCTTTACCTATTAAAGCATCTTCATCTCAACACATGAGTTTTCTCGTTTTCTCCCTTCTGATTCTCTTCCTATCCCACTGAAATAGAGTGAGCTGTGGGCCTGAGCTGGCTCCTGAGGTTACTCTGCAAAAGTAGTCAGTGTAGAAATATAGTTATGGGAAAATAGAAATTATAGTAAGTACAGTGGTCTATAATTGGTTACAACAACTAAGTATTAAAGAAATAAATGCATATCATGGAAATAATGAAACTGGATTAGATAATGTCAAACCAAACTAATATCTCATGATGCCTATTCATACATATTTTGTCACACTGTTCAATGTAAACTCTATCCAGTGTTCACACTCAGCTATTTAATATTATGAAAAGAAGCTGAGAAATATTCCCTTCCAGAAATCAAATGACTGTGACTGCGTTAATTTCATTTTCAGAACTACAGTATTTTTTCTGCAACTTCTTCCTACCACTTCTTTAAAACAGCAGCCAACTTTCTGCTCTTAGACAGCAGTTTCACGGAGCTATGGGACACCCTGTAATGGAGATAATCTGTATCCTGTAGAATGTAGATATAACATCAAGTTTGTGTCCAAATTCTGAGGTTGGGATTCCCGAGCTATAAAACCTAAGAGAGTTCACACTGAAACAAAATACATGCCTGTTGTTTTGTTCTATTTCTCTATTTCAAGGTAACTTAGGGAAGGGAAGAGCTGGTAAATCTATTCCCTTTATTTCAGTTCCTTCTATTCCCATATTTGCTATTTTAGAGAGAGAAAAACTGTACACTTATTTTTCCAAAGGAAATAAAAGCATGAAAGGGAATACCATATATGCAGTTTGTATCCCAAAATGCTGTCAAGACACAGGCATAAAACATCAGCATGTTGGTTTGTTTTCCACAGGAAGTACCTACACTAACAGTAATCTACAGTTCTAATAGAAATATATACAGAAATGTACTGTTAGCCTTGCTTATTTGGAATTCAATTCATGTAGTATCTCTATATTCCTAGAAATATCACTGTAGTTCACTAATTTAGTATGGATTTCTTCCAGTAATGATTCATCTAAATTCATAGTTCTTTGACTTCAAGGCTCCATTTTGTCCATTTGCATTAACCTATAATTAAAACAAAAAAAGACTGAAATTTCAAACATTATGTATTTAAGCCTTTCCTTAGGACAGAGAGAAAATATTCTGAACTTCTAATCCTTCCCTATTTTCACAGATTAATCTAAATATATTTCCACTATTATTTTAATTTGAAACGTCTATCCCCAAAGAAACTTGTTTTCCACATCAATTGCTTATGCTAACAACATAGCAACCAAAGCTTTCTTGTAATATGCTGACTTTCTTGAGAATTGTATTAAATCAAAGATTTTTGATTTGCCCTCTTAACAGTTCAGTTCTTGTTTTGTACTCTGGGCTTTTCTCTGCATAGGCAACATGTTACGATTGAAGTTGAGATGGCCCACAGAGCGAGACATGGGAAAAGCTGGTGGTTAATTAGGTTCCTTGAGCTAAGTGCTAGTCAGGTGTTTCTCCTGATCATAACAGCAGTTTGCATATCTAGACTGAAAATCTCCCTAAACCATGAAGTACTTTATCTAACCACCTGTGGCAGCACAACTTTTATTGTAGCAAACATCTAGAGATGAATTCAAAGCAAGTTTCTGCACTACTAGTGCAGATTATTAGACTAATTTAGGACAAAGTATGGAAGGTTATTAACATAAGTTTAAACAAAATTATAGATCTAGCAGTTTTCTAAAGAACAATTAGGGAAGTGACATGATAGTCTTTGACCATGGCACCTTCCATTTGAATCACCTCTGGTTCTACGTCTGTTTTAACTCAGCTAACAGGGAAAGACTTGGGGAACAAAGTTTATTTTGAGGGAATTTCAGTAATGTGAAAATATTGTACTTACATCAAACTTTGTGACTAGTGCATGAACAGTGTACTCCACAACCTACCTACCTCACTTATGAAGTAGTAAGTAACCTACAGTTTCACTAAAAGCGAGGCTTCCATGTTCACTAGCTACAAGCAAGGTTCATAAGATGCAGGGTACACTGAAAACCTTGTTACAGACATACTTTAAAGGAATATTAAAACTTCACGAAACAGAGAAAAAAAAATCCAAGTATCATTGCTGTTTATAGACAGAAATGCTTTCTAAAGTAGATGACAAAAAGGTTTTATTTCTCTTAATTGAATATAGAAAAACCACTACCAAATGAGATGTAAATCATTAAAAATTTGTTTGTATTTGATGCAAATTGACTTCTGAAGTTTAATCTGTATTAATGCATGCTATAGAGATTAAAATTAGTCTCTCTTAATAAAAACAAATACTAATGAATTACTGAAATCCTCATAAACATATGATTTTTGTATCTCCTGAGAAGGTCATCCTTGTTTCCTAGACAACATGACTTAACTAAGTAAAAAGTGACAGTTCAGATTTTTTTGTTATGAATCATCACAGTTCCACTTATTTTATGCAGGTACTAGTAATGCTGAAAAGCCTGTTGATTAACATTATTTACCTATTCATTGCTACTTATCAGGAGAAAATAATTAAACGGCAGAGCCACAGAACAAAAGGTTTTGCTGAAATACATAGGATTTATGCAATGCAATGTGCAAGTAATTTCCAAAAGAGAACTGGGATGGGACAAATAGAGCTGGATGAATTGAGAAGTTGAACACAGGGCTCTGTTACGAATGACTCGTGCATGAAATTAAGTTGAAAAGAATAGGAATTGACATGCCTAAATAAAGAAAGTTCATAAGTTCATCAGAAAGCACTCAGTAGCACTCTGAAAGATTGTTTTCTAGTTTTCAGAATTTACTGGCTACGAAATGTTACCTAACATTTCAAATATACCTCATAACTATAAAGAAATGGACAGAAAAAATAAGTTAGAATAGCCATAAACACCCCTTGAACCCTGCCCTGAATTATCAAAATGATTAAAAAAAAAAAAAAAAGAAGGCATGAAACTGGAGAGACAGCACATAATTTTCTTTTGCCAGTGCAAAATGCCATTTATGGACTGACCTATGCAATTTCTTACCTCATCTCTGCAATCAAACAGATCTATAGATATATAGATTCTAACTCAAATGAGTAAGAATCAAAAAGCCTTTTATAAACCATTATGTAAAAGCCTGTAGCTGCTGTACCAAGAAATGTCTCTTTGAGTCTTTTCACCTTTCCCTACAAAACTAAAGCATCACTGAATATACATTTTATGGCATCAGGACCACTATGGTATACCAGAAAAGAGGTAAACCAGGTATTCATTCTATGTTAGTGTCCTGGGTTCAGCAGTAGCAGCCATTTTTCTCCTTAGTAGCTGGTGTAGGGCTGTGTTTTTGACTTTTGGTCTGGGAACAGTGCTGAAAAGACCAGTGTTTTTAGCTACTACTTAGAATTTTAAACTGACCAAGGACTTTCTGAGCCTCATGCTCTGTCAGGGAGGAGGGGAAGCTGGGAAGAAGCAGAGACAGGACACTTGATCCAAACTGACCAAAGAGGTATTCCATACCACAGCACATCATGCCCAGGATTGTTGCAGGCGACGGCGCGGGGAATCAAGCGATGACCCAATGTGAGTGATAAGCAAGTTCCACTTTATTGCCAGTCGGTACAGCTTATATACCTTATCCACTAATTTATGCCTA
>WYDI02029008.1:0-29322 GCA_009867235.2 Psittacus erithacus
CGGGGGGGGGCGGGTGGGGTCGGGTCGGGTCGAGCCTCGCCTCGCCTCGCCGTTCCGGCGCAGACCACAGGGCTCGCAGGGGCGGGCGCACCCGCCCATTCACTCACCGCCTCGGTGCGGGGGCCGCCGGAGCCGCTCGGCCGGAGCGTGCGCACGCCCCCGGGTGGGCGGAGCCGGAGCCGCGGCGCGGGCGGGGCTCGGCGGCGCTGCAGCGAGCGGGACGGGCGGGTGCGGGGGAGGCTGCCGGTAGGCAGGCAGGGCAAGGCGAGGCAAAGCAAAGCGAGGCGAGGCAAGGCAAGGCGGCGCTGGCTCGCCTGCCTGCACCTTGGTCCGGCGGTTCCGTGGCGCTGTCTGTGCGGCCAAGCCGCCACCGAAACGAATGGGGAGGTGGCGCTGAGCGAACTGCCCTCCGCGGGGTTCGGCAGCAGAGGGCAGCGGCGCGGCGGGCGAGCAATGCCCCTCGCTCTCCTGCTTGCGCTGCCCTTCTTCCTCCTTTTCCTGCTCCCGGCTTTGAAGCTTTTGTTTTTCCCGGCCGCTGCGATGGCAGGAAACTTCCCGGAGAGAGCTCAGGCCGGGCTTGTGCTACGCTGGGCTCCGCGGGGCACCGGCCACGCCGTGAGGTGAGGCGAGGCTTTGCGCCGTGGTCGGCGCTGGATCCGCCGGCGCAGTTCGGTGAGGCTGGGCTGCGGCTGCCCCTGATCCACAGGGAGCAGCAGTCTGTGCGGCCAGGGAGGGCTGAGTTGCAGCAGGGACCGCGAAGAGCCGCGCACGGTTGTGCCGGTTCCCCCAGTCGGGGTCCCATGTCCGGCAGGGCGTTCCGGTTCACGGCCGGGAGGGGCGCACCGGGGGTTCGTGCCCGCGGACTGGGCCGCTTAGGAGATCGGCGCCTTGAGGAGGCCCAGGACTGCCTGGCGCCCCCTCTCCCAGAGCCGTTGGCGGGCAACGGTCAGCGGCGTGCGGGCTCGGCGGAGGCTGAGGGAAGGCGGCGGGCGGCCGCTTCCCCGGGACACAGTGGGGTCCGGGGGCGGGAGCGCTGCCAGCCCTGGGCAGGAGTTCTCAGCCGTGTCCCGTGGCCGTGCGGGCACCGGTGAGGACTTTCCTCCGGTGGTGGGGCCGCGCTTCCGGCTTGGGCTACATCCCCGTGAGTTAGCGTCGCCCTCCCGAACCCTCGGGCTGGATGCCGCCGCACGGGTCTCCACGGGGTGGAGGCGGCCCTTCCTCCCTGAAGCAGGACGGTTCAGTCGGGCACGGCGGGACTGGCGTCTTTGTCACCTGCTCCTCAGACTTCTGGTCGTGCAAAACTTGATCGGGGAGAACCCGCCGGTGTCTGGTGCGGTGTGCGTGTTGCCCTTCATGTGTAGAGTCGCTCTTGGGCAAAGAGCTGTTTCACGTCAAAAATACCAGTTGTTCTTTATCTACTTAAGTATGTAATTTTTATTTAGATGTTCCACACAGTTTACATCATACTTGATATTTAACAGTCAGCTGATACGGAGCAACTTAATATGTAACAAAGCATATAGTAAAGTTTTCCTTGTAAATGGGTAAAAACACTTTTCCAAGAAAACCGTGAATTTGCATAAAGATACAGGTAACATGCATATTTTAAATAGTCAGAGCTAGGCATAGCTGGCAAGTTAGATCCATGCCCAGGAAGGTTGTTAAACAACATTGTTTATCCTTGCTGAAAACATGAATGTTTAAGTAGTGGCAAATGGGTTTTGCACAATGGATTTTCTGTGAGACATGCATTCTATCATTAGAGCAAAGGCAGCAGAGGCATCTGGCTGTGAAAGGGGCGGTTTTAAACAGACCGATTCTAGATACATGAAATTGTAAAGAGATTTCAGAGAGTATTGATAACACACAATAGCTATGTATTGACAGTTGTCACATGTGTTTTTACTGGTTTTGCACAGTTATCTGTTGTGAAAAATGTACATGCCAGCATTGCTGGAGCTATGTTTCCAGGATAGCATAATAGATTCACTAGTAATTATGTTTAGCCCACAGAAGCAGATTTGGTGATGACTAGTAATTAGAATTATAATTGTTTCTAAATAACTTTCATTTTAAATATTTATTGCGATGATGATCTGCCCTCAGAAACACAGCTTCTTATGTGATTTTGTGAGACTCCTTTATTAGAGTAGCATTCCTGTAAGAGCATATGCTAAATGTATAGAACTTTGTTTTTTAAACTGAGAAAATAAATGAGACTGTGGATATTAGTAGATGATACGCAAGGTCTGCCTGCTCAGAGGGAACGGGAAGAAGCCAGGATGAGCTCTGCTAATTTCTAGTTTTCTTCTTGTATACTACAATGTGTAGATGACTTTTGTTGGATGGTGCTAATCAGGCTCTGCTTGTATGCTTCATCGCATGTGCTACTTTTAAAATCTTCCCCCAAGAAGCCTGTAGGGGCTATGACTATTTCTCTACCAGTTAATTAAATGTACCCAATACTCTTTTCTGGTCCTGAAGCCAGCTGGCACAGGTTGGCCCGTGTCTTAGCTGCTAAACTTTCCTGCCTTCAAGAGCAGGATAGGTGAATACAAGCTACTGGCTGGGAGTGGCTTCTGGCTAGTGTTAAATCCAAAATCATGCCCCAGAGCTGCATAGGAGAACTGTAGCTGGCCTGGTGCTGTATCTGTCAGTTCAACAGTCTGCATGACTGAGTTCCATTTCTCAGGAGTTGTTCCTGGCATAGCTTGATTTACTAGTGTGGGCATAGACTATCAGTAATGTTATAAGTAGCCTCTTTTAACTCTGCTCAATCATAGTGATCTAATTTCCCTGCATTGAGGATCTCTGGCACTATAAAATGCTGCTTTTCATAGTTGGCTGCTTAGAACTGTCAGGGCTGCTTTCTTCTGCCCTTGTGCAGGTGGATGAAGAGGGAGTAGGTGGAGCTTTGGTGGCTTTCCCACTTGCCCATAAGGGAGGGCTGACCATGTCAGGGAAAAACTTGCTCTGCTTATCTAGGAATGTACTCCCAGAGCAATGCATGTCCATAAGCAATCCTGATGGCTAGATGTGAACATGTCCATGGCCTGCATTCTCATGCTGTTTTGCTACTTTCCTCCTTATTTTACTACAAGTAGCAACTTGGACAGAGCAAGTTTTGTTGTTTTGTTGTTTGATTATTGCTTTGTTTTGTTTTTTTTAATGCTCTGAAGAATATTTACTTCTAGGTGCCTGGAGATGTTATTGACCTGTTAAAATCATTGTGGACTCTTACCATGCTTGTGGTCATCTTCTGTCACTGAAATTATGAAGTTGCATAGGCTTTGTTCATAACATTTCTGGAAGTGTGTGTTTTGGTTCATGTTTTTGCAGCATCACATTGTTTGGTTCAAGAATGGAACTATGCATGTGCATTGTATTTTACACTGTGCCTACTTTTTGAGTATTGTTATGTGTAATCTCACACAGTAGTCTCATAAATAAATTTCAAAGCAGTTCTAAAAGATGTGAGACTTACTTGTCACAAATGAGGAAAGTGAGGAAACAGGAAGTGTAACTATTTAAGGCATCCTGGAGTCTCAGATTGGAAATTGGTCACTCAGGTCACATTAGCTGTCGTAGACATAAAAAATACTTTAGTAGAATGAAGTATATTTTTTTGCTGTATATTTGCTAACCTAACTAGTAGTCCAGTTTGAACTAGATAGGAAGATTGTTTAGTCACCGCATTTCTAGGCGAAGATCATGCTTAGTTACTTACCTAAACATTATGTATGTTGTGGGACTTGGTAAATGCTTTACTTTGCAAACAGGCAGCTTGTTTTAGTGACATTTGAAATGTCAGGTTTTGTTTGAATGAAACCTCATAAAATACAAATCTTAATATTGAGACATTTCAATGCATACTGTAGGAAAAAGGTGAGCTATTCTTCTGCCTCCATGAAAAAGCACTGAGTCAGTAAGGTGTATTTATACTTAGGCATATGTTGAAATGTCTGAGGAGCCCTACTGGTTTGAATGGCGCTTAGAGAAATCTCTTCTATTGCTGTAACCTAATTACTTCAATCAAGATGCATATGGTACATATGCTGTGTTTGAAAGAGCATTGTCAAGACGACGTAATCACAGAAGTGTTCTGAAATTTAAAGCTTTGAAGTGGTGACTGTATGGCCTTTGGGAGCTGTGGTTTATACTATCTAGGATCTGATTTTTTTCAGAGCACTTAGCATCTTAAACTGGGCAACAAAAATTAGTGGATGGTTATGATTTTTGCATCTCTTCCTGATTTTCTTTTGCTTAGAGTTATTAAAACAAGGTTTGAATTGTGTTAAGTATGACATGGTGACGCAGAATAGTTGTGGAGAAAGCATGTTTTGAACAGTTGTTTGTCTTGGTGAGCAATGTGCCTTCTAAAGGAAGCTGGATTCTGTATGGGTAAGTAGTATTCAGTCATGTAGTTAAAGCCTATGTCATAGTGTTTAATTGCAGTTCTATAATGGCTACTTCTCAAAGTCTTCAGATCTTGACTTTCAAATGTTGATAGCATTCATTTTTTAACAGTTTTTGGGTGTGTAATTTTCCAAGTGCCTTTTTTTTCTTTTTTCTTTTTTCTTTTTTTTTTGTCACCCTTAAAGCAAATGGCAGCAAAAAGAGTATTTTCTCTGGGGTATCTTTGATCACTTGTGTCCTTAGCAAAGTTAGAACCTGTGAATGCCAGTTCAGGCTGTAACTATCTGAGCTGTAGCATTAGGTCGTGGTCCATACCTGGACTAACAGTGAAGGGAAATAGCATGGTTTATACATGGATTACAAAATGACCACATTACCACATTATTTTTATATAGGGTAATATAGCTGACTTAGAGGATCGTTTCCATTCTGAGGCTTAGTTTCAGTTCTGTTGTCCACAGGGTGATACTGTTTGGTAACTTTGTTTTCCCTGCAGTGTTTTATGGACCCCTTACTCACTTATTTCTTCTGGGCTGTTTTGTTCCCAGCTGCTTTCTGTGTTTTTCTTGCAGATCTTTCTCTTGTTTGATTTAATACGTAATTCCTACTCGTTAATCACTTTATTTGGACAGTTAGAATATTTTATTCTGATCTAGTTTGCAGCTCTCTAGTTGCATGGGTCAGGTCAGCTGGCCAAGCAGATCAGGTCAGGAGAGCAAAGGGGAAACAGGCTTTCATATCCGGTGCTCAGTTTTAACAGGCTGTGGTGAAGGAATAATCGCTGTTATATCCTAAGTGGTCTGAGGCAGGAACATAGAACTACAGAAAAATTGAGATGGAGGAAACCTCAGGAGGTCACACAGGTCACTACTCTGCTCAGCGCTGAGCCAGATTGAAAGTTAGGTGAGGTTCAGATCATGTCCACTTGCTTTCTGAGTATCCCCAAGGATGGAGGTTCTGCAGCCTCTATGAGTAACCTATTCCAGTGTTTAACCACTCTCTCTATGATTTTTTTCTTTTCCCCTAAGGCCTAGTCGAAGTTACTGTATTGTAGCTTGTGTGCATTATCCCTTGTCCTTTGCTGTGAACCGCCAAGAAGAGTCTGGTTCTCACACTCATTAAAAACAACAGATTTTTTTCAGATGCTTAATAACACACTTTGAGGAGTACATTTAACTTGCCAAACAGGTGAAAACCAATCCTCTTCAAGCCAGTCTTATACACCTTATTTAATAGCATGCTGATCAATTCTAATGATTTACGTTCTTTTCCTTTTTTCATTTTTTTTAAGGTGGGCAAAATAAAAATGTTTTGCTGGCCTTGTTTTTTGAAACCACTGAGGTGTCTAAAATTTCTCCTTTCTTTCTCCCGTGTGATCATGCATTGTAGTTTCCAGCAGGTGCCTGCCTCATTATGTGCAGTGAATGGATGCTGGTGGTTTAGGAGGTAGATCTGTCTCCAGTCTGAGCTTCTGAAAGCTAGCTATCTTGTCCTGTGGTTTGGGGTTGTTTGGTTTTTTTTTTCCCCAACATCATTAGGTCAACGGACCCCTACATAGCAAATTTAAACCCACTTACAATAGGCTACCTTTCAGGGATCTGTTAGAAATAATCTGCAGAGGACTATGGTGATGCTGAGGTAGTCTCAAATAGCCTTCCAGGCACAGTCAGTGGAGAAAAAATAAGATTGTTCAGAAAGTGGTTTATCCTGCCTACGGCTGAATTACTTCCTCGGTGTCTGCTTTGTATCATGAGAGTCTCAATGATGTTTTTAGCCTTGCTGTCCAGCTTTTAGGTCAGCTCTATTTAGGCAAGGTTAATCCTCAGTGAGCACCTTCGCAGTCCTTTATTTTCTTATCATTGTTCATGCCTTTTTTACAACCCATTCTGAATGCTTAATAATTAACTTTAATGAGTGTTTCTTCTGTGGCGGTGGTGATCCCTATAATATCTCAGTTCTTCAGAAACATTATTTTCGTTACCTCACTATTTTGTGTAAGCTATCTTCTCATTTTAAAGATAGAAAATGGGAAAAAGTGATAGAAAAAAGTTCACAAACAAGAGGTGTTCCGTTTGAGTTGCTTTGAGCACAAAGGGAAAACCTTGCAACAAATTAGAGAAAATGTGTGTATTTTAATGCAATTTGTGAAATAATAATCCTGTCTTTCTAAAGATGTCTTAGAACTTCAAAACCTGATAATACTTAGAAGTGGTTATTGCTACAGGTTTTCTCCGTCAGTAGTGTAATTCATGAAATTATCCCTTTCAAATGATTGTACAAGGTTCATTGTGTATAATGATAGAAAAGAAAGTATGATATCTTGTGAAAAACAGAAATGACTTTTTTGTCAAAGACTTGAAAAGTAACATGAAAACACATGGTATTATGTGTTAATTTTTTATTTTCAGTAGATAGTACTCCAACGAGCCTTTTATTACTTGATCATTTTGATTTAGACTCTTCTGTCAGTTTGTCTCTTCTGAATTTTCTCTAGACATTTTTCTGCAGTCTTACTTGGTATTTGAAGATGTGTTTAGAAATACGTGCGCATAATGTATTCAGGATTTTTTTTCCCTGTATCACTAACTGTATGTGTGTATGCTTTTGCATATATAAACTCCAAAGTGCAGATAATTATTTCAAATTTCATTTGTATCCAGTTTTCCCATGCTTTGTCTTACTACCAAAATGATTTTAAGAAACAAAATAAAAAATCTCCAAACCAAAAATCCAAACTTCCTACATCTAGCTAAACACATGCCATGAAAGTTTGAAGGAATATGAGTGTTATGTTTGCACTTTGTTCTTTCAACAGTGCACATATGCACCCTGGTACCACAGACCTTCATATGCTTGTATTAAATACTCAAAAAAATTAGTGCGTGGCTTGGAGAGGAACTATCTGGGGTTTTTTTTGAGTAAATTCAACTGAGTAACAGTGGAGCCTCCTGGCTCTTGCGTTATTTCTGATCTGTAGGGTTCATGAGTTGGTAGAGCTGAGAAGTTAATTCCATCTTTCACACTACTGAATTCATTCAGCATGTCTGCTTAGGCTCCAAGTGTGTCATTTATGATAAAGAGGTGACATTTAAAAGAAATTTGGCAGTATTTAATACTGACTCATACAGACATGTTCAGAGTATTTATAACAGGGAGAGGTTGTACTATGTTTTACTGGCATCGGGACATCTGCTTCTGTCATAAGAAATTTCCATTGCATTTATTATGAGGATAGGGACAGGACTAAGTGCATTTGCTGACTGAAGTTAGGAGTCTGTTTCCTCCCCATGCCATTAATTTTGATAAGAAGGTAAGTTCTGATTGCGTTCATCTTTTCGGGAAATAACAAATCAAAGCATAAGCAATCAATAGCACTTCTGCTGTTAAACTGTTAGATCCAAATGAAGTGCATTAAATGCAAGGCCACCGCAAATGGTAGACTTGAAAAAGCATCTCCACAGTACAGTGGCAATAAGGTGATACACTTTGAGTTATCAGCAAGGTTGAAAATATTAATAGTCCCTGTATATTCACTCTGATTTCCCACTGTTTTCAAAGTCTATTCCTGGGTATGCACCTATTTGAATAATAAATTGCATTCTTCATTTCTTGATACCAATATGAATGAATATGAATTAGGCATTGGTTTAGGGACTGACCAGCCGCTTTGGTGGTTTTCCAAGATTTTGCACTTCTAAAACAGTGAGGAACATAGATGATCTTGTTTCTGTTATGGTGTTTCATGGGATCCTGGCAATCTCAAGAGCACACTGAGGATCCCAGCATCCTAACCCCAAGAAGGGAGGGCCTGGTGAATCCCTTCTAGGGTAGGCTGGTGTCAGCTGTTGACGGGGTAATTTCTGCAGTTTTCTGAAACTGCAGAACTCTGGAATGGACATGTTAAGCATTATGCAGCTCTTATATAGAGGCGTACATCTGAGTCAGTTGTTCAGGCAGCACAAATGTATGCAAACTGATACAGATACATAGAGGTGTGGAGTTCCTACACAGTACTGTTAAGAAACAAGATAATTAAAATAGATATCTGAAACAGTTTAGAAGAATTTGCTTTCCTGAAATGCATGTTCCATCTGACTGCTGAATAAGCTTATTTTATTATCTCAAAGCTGTGTTGAAGCCTGAGTAGGAAGAGAATGTGTGTGGGGGAAAAACAGATACTAATAAGGAAACAAACTTCCTTAAGGTCTTAAGTTGGGGTTTCAAATTGATGAGCACTTGCCAAAGTTGCCAGACATTGCCAGAAGGCCTACCTAGTTCATTACCCAGCCAGTCTTATCACTGCTGTGTTCCAGGTATTTCAAAGAGCTGTTGTCAACATCATGGAAAGGATAAAAATCATTCCTTGAAAATGTTTTCCAAAATATATGTAATCAACTGTATTTATATAGAGTTGGTTAACAGCCTCTTGCCTGAGAAATTGGTGTGGTCACTCATATAACATATTGTCCTAGTTTATGATTAAACATGTAAGTGATTTTAAACTAGTATTTGTGAATAGAAAAGAAATTTGGCCCATTTCTTCCCTCACCTGGGAGAAAAGATAAACTGTCATTGCTTCTGTCTGATATTGTCAGCCTGCTGCTTTTGTGGAACTAACCACCACCACAGAATCTGAAGAATGTTGGTTGTAGTCAACAGTCATGTGGGACTTGTTTGAAGGAAGCATCAGGCGCCTATAGCAAGTGCTACTGTAGTCAGTATTTCCTAGAGGGATGCCAGACAGTGAATAGCTGTGAGAAACACTGCTCATCGCCTGAGGAGACTACTGATTTATGAAAGCTCAAATCTCTCTTCAGTTGCTGCTAGCAGGTCAAGCAATATGGTCTGTATGCCACTGCTGTAGAGTGAGGCAAAGCTAAGCAGGTTTGTAACTGCGATGGTTCGCTGTATGGCAAAACCATACTGTGGATTAAAGACTGCCTTGCTGGTTATGGGTCTTTGAGATGTAGGCAATGAGGAGATTGTTCTGCTCTTCGTAGCTGATTAATATGCCTGTTAGGTAAGAACTGAATTTCCTTTTACCAGGTTAGAGTTGCCACGTTCATGCAAAATAGTTACGGTTAAGATGCATTCTGCAATTTTAAGTTGTGTCCATTCATGCTGGTTCTAGAAGGCCTGAGGCTCTCCAGTTTTGTTTTAGCTTGGCTACAGTATCAGGGAATTGCTAGTTATCCCCTAGTCTCTGAATTGGCTTTCCTAAATATTTTGAATTTGCAATTTTTATGCTCTTAATGTTAAGCATAAATGTTGCTGTTGGGGACTGGATTTTTATTTTAGTTTATACAGAGGATATTTATAGTTTTAGATGCAAAAACCTGAGAAGTTAAGTATTTTTAAGACAAGTAGCTCTACTTTGTAATGTGATTAACTTTCATCAGTTTTTGTGAGTTTTGGGGGTTGATTTTTTTTGTTTGTTTGTTTGTTTTCTGCCATTAGTAGCATGGCATCCCAGGTCTTTAGGATTACTTCTCTCAAAAAAGTCTGAAGAGAACAGATTGACCTTGTACAGTTCTGAAGGCTCTTTCAGCTAGGCGTAGTGGAACAAAGATGAGAGAAATTATTTCATTCTGAAATTCTTAATGGAAGATGGTATACGGGATCTCTCCCTCTCAGAGCCAGGACTTGGGTCTTCAGCAGCATCAGGAAAGAGATCCTATTGTAACACCCAGTTGAAAGACTATGCCATTCTCAGTTTGTGAATTGCTAATTCAAGCTGGAGCAGGAAGTTTGCAAGTGTGTGTGTGTGTGTGTGTGTGTGTTAAGAACATTATTGCCTTTCTAGATTCATTTATATGCTCACTAATCAGGATGACTGTATGCTCTTTAAAATATAAATGTTTTTGAATCTATTTCCGGTGTACAGGAGGATATGGTTTGGGAATTTAGCTTTCTGCAGCCAGATGGATTATAGTGTTGCTAAGGAAACGGACTATAAATGAAGTGGCAGCTGAGTGTCCCTAGAAGATCAGACTGCTTGAAGCTGGTATTTTAAACTCACTAGATGGGTAGATAAATTGATGATATGGTGAGAAGTTAATTTTCTGAATTTTATAGTTTGTTAATTTTCATTGCTTTGTTAGTATTTACGAAGGATTCTTCCACTTCCCACTCATACCACCTGATGCGTGGCTCACTGAACAAAAATTTGCAGCTAAAATTAGAAAATGGACAAAAGCTGTACAGTAAAACAAATCCTAAAATAATCTTTAGTGCATAGATAATGTTGTAACAGAGACCTGGAAGCAGTATGGTCCTACTGAAAAACTGGGGCTAGGAAGGCAGCTGAGATTCTTCAAACTTCATGAGAAAGAACAGAGCTTCTACAGGCCTGGTAAAGTTACAGATTTTGAACTTCCATATATAAGGTGCTTAAAATAGGTTATACCTATTTGATTTACGTATGTGAAGCAGCAAGTAAATTGAATTGTGGCTTTGGGAGTTGCGCTGCTGAAGAAATCTTGTCTCTTTTTTCTAATGCTTTTTGCTGAAAATGCATCAGGTTTCCAATCCAGGGTTATTGACTGGTAGAGCAGGATTTTTTTCTTTTTTTTTTTTTTTCCCACCCCCCACAGAGGAGGGCAAGCATAGCTCAGTCATTCTAGCTGAGCGTGAGGCTATAGGAATAAGGACTTAACTAAGCTGAGCCCAGAGGACAGAGAGCAACTGCTGTTGTTGATAAGATGGGCTGATTGGACAGGGAGAAGGCAGGAAGAGTTCTGAATAGCCTGAAATACCTGCTGACCTCAGCCTTGTAAAAGCATATAAGTAGGATGTGGATCCTCGCTGTCCCGCTTACCAAGGTCTCCAATGTAAGAGGTCAAGTAACGTGCCTATTTCACATTGCTTGCTTTACTTTTAAGTGCTTTATGTTCCTGCAGTTAAAGTCCCTTCTTTGAAGCTTGATGGCCCTGGAAATACTGAAATACTAGAGAAAGTAATGGTGTCCATGTTCCCAGCATTGTGTGAGTTGTGGTTTAAGATAAAAGGAATGACTAGACTGTATCTAGAAAGGATATAGAGTTGCACCCACTTCCAAAAAAACCTGATGATAGCAAATGGATAGTGAAGTGCAACACAAAAAAATAATGTGAGAGTCTGTTTTGAAGGTGTATCCCATGCATACAAGGAAGTAAATTCAAACATACAGGCAAATGGTTAGAACTTTATTCAGACATATGTGCTTATGTACTCAAAATGAGACTGATGTGGAGTGAATATGCATGCGTTTCACAGGCTGTGTTTGCTTAAGAAGAAAAAGAATAAAAGTGGGCTGGGAGGACAACAGGCAATGTTTGAGTCTGTAAAGCTTCAGAAATTTGCCCTAGCTACTTCTGTAACAAAAACAAGATCTGGAACAGTCTTTGTAAGACTGAAAATGGTAAGAACATGCCAAGCAAATACAGTTTGTGAGCTAAATATGAAATAGAAGGCTAAGGAGGAATTTAAAGTACATATAGGTGGTTGGTAAAATTACCATTCAATGTTTTCTGTATTGAAATAAAACTATTTTCAGTAAAACACATTCTGGAAAATGAGTCATTATTCCAGCAGTGTTAAACCTCTTCAGCATGCAGTGTTTAAAACTGTTATTTAGAGCACATTGGAGAGAACTATTTCTGGTCTTTTCAAGCCAGGTGGGCTACACATTGTGGAGATGGCATCAAGTGCACCATAACTTTTCCCTTCATGTTTGTCATATGACTGGATTTAGCGCATTGGTGTGAGTACTGTCAATCTACATATGGATCAGGATCTGTTGTTGTCTTACCACTGGAAACAGTAGCAAAGGGCAGACTACAGCTGTCACAGCATGTAAATCATGACTTTTCCTTTTAATTGCCCCTTCAGGATTGAGACTTTAAATTGTTATGGTGGCTGTTTACTCCCTGAAGTATGCTTTGCGTCTTTCCTGAAAGTCTCTTTCTCATCTGACAAATCGTGTGCATGTTGTGTGGTGGAAGGAGCTGTAGCACCCATGAGAAAGCTGGCAACAAAGAGGTATCTGTAGGTCAGATTAACTGTTGATGCAAAGTTCCCTTAGGAAAGGGATAGTAGGAAGAAGACAGCAAGCCTGATGAAAATGTTCTGAGGGATTAATTGTGGCTCTTTTACTGTTGATTGAACTTGGATGAGAAGTATTTTGAGGGAACTAAAGTAAGTGTACTGTACCATAGCCAGGTGTGCAGGAGCAAACCTTATTAAAGTGAATCTTTTTTGTATAAACAAAATAATGATGTAAAAACAAATAGTTTTGGCTTTTATTGCCGAGATTTTTTAGAAATATGTTATATTCAACAAGATTTTTCAATGGAAAAAAGTTAATTATTTGATAGGCAAAAAATTCTCTAGAATTTATTTTCAGCAGCTGCGTGAGTGTAAAGAAGCTGCTACCAGAAGCTTGGGTATTACATCTGGAGAAGGAGAGTGGTTTTGGTAGAAATAAAGAGGAAATAACCAGAAGATAAGACAAAAATACTTAACTTTAAATCAGTCTCAAAGGCAGAAAAAATATATTTTTATGGATACTCATAATACCTTCTGTAGTATCCTGACACTGAATGTGTTAAAACGACCTGCAGACCTTCCTCAGTAGTTTAAATTTTTTTTTTTTTTTATTTTTTCTCCTTAGAAGTATATCTCTTATGATTTCATATGTGCCCTTTTTGCTGTATTGTACTCAGTGTTAATTTTAACATTTTTGGAGTTGATAAAGAGATTTATAGAGAGTATGAAGGCAAGAGTTTCATTTTTCTGGTCTGCATGGTGGAAGTTATTACACTTGTTTTCTTATAAATCTTGACCATAACTTTGTTTGTTACTAACTTTTGTCTGTCTTATAAAAAAATTATACAAATCTCGGTCTGAAGTTTTCAACAGCTGCTGAGTAGTTGCAATTGAATTAGAAATTATGTTACATTTATTATTCTATTTAGAGTTATCCTGTATGCAAGATGATAAATACCATACAGTATTTTCACAAGATCAGTTTCATATTGAAACTGAGACCAAATAAACTTCTCTCTAACTGAAGAAACACTTTGATGTATTTTTCAAAAGGACTTAATTAAGCATACTTAAACTGCTTTCAGTTAAGTGGGGAGATATGCTCTTGAGCTACCCAAGTGGAAGACAACTTGAGTTAATGGGTGACTTCTTCCTGGTAAGGTAATATGCTTTCAAAATCACCAGATTGATTCATTTTTAATATTTTGGCTTGTAAAATCAATTTTTTAATCTGTTTGTGATAGGTGTCCTAAGCCCTGCCTGTCATGTCTGTACAGATACTGTTTATGCTGGTATTGCATTGGATCTGAATTTATGTGATATGTAATCTCACCCTGAGAGTTGTCCAAATCATAACTCTCATTTTAACTGTATTTTAATGCTTGGTATGAATAGATTTCTAATTAGAATTGTTTCTCAGAAACAATTGCTATCTTGAAAGTGGTATTCTAGTTGGCTGGCATGACAAAAAAGTCATTCTGAAGTTATTACAACAATTAGATAACATGGATAGCTACTAAGAAGTAGTTTATTTAGTCTCTGTTTCTATGTTATGAAAAATAAGTTGCTTTTATAATACATAGCTGATTTTAAATAGACTGATTTAGTCTAATAATGAGGTACACTATAACTGGGGAAAAATCAAAGGAACACAAATGACTGTTAGATGATTATGTTGCATTAAGCATTTTATGTTTGGTTTTGGCTGAATACAGATGCTACTAAGTATCAAAAACATATGCATCCGCGTGCCCATATGCATCCGCGTGCCCATATGCATCCGCGTGCCCATATGCATCCGCGTGCCCATATGCATCCACATATGCATCCACATACATACACATGTGCCTGTGTATATACATGCATGTATATGTATAAGAAAAGTGTCTAATATAATAACATAAATATGCATATAAGCTGAATTTATGTTTAGTTCTCAACTAAATCTTAACCCTTGCAGCCTTTAAGTACTTTCAGAGCAGGATTCTGCAAGTAGTCACCTTATTTACCTAGCTAGCAGCATCTCTTCTCTGTGCACCAAGTGCTAAGAAGTAAGATCCATAACATCTTTATTCCAGGAGCAGGACTCTTAGGCAGCATCAGAATTTGGCTGTAGCATGAGCTGAATCCTTCTGGGAAAAGTAGAATCAGGGTGGATTGCTTTGCTTTGGGAACTAAACCAAACCACAGGAACCTATTGTGGGCAGCACACTGTGTGAAAAGAGTACAAATTCAGTCATCCTAATCACTTTTCCATTAGCATCCCTGCATCACTTCATAAAAAGACAAGGTTTTGTTAAAATCAGTTTTGTTTCACAAAACAAGTATGTTTTTGTGAAAGAGACAGCTTAATAAATTCCATCAATGTAGAATGCTGTTGATGATGGGATCACCATTTTTACAGATGAATTTTATAAAGCCGTGCATTTTGGTAGAAGGTAGTGTGCCAATCGCTGTTGTTGGAAGTGTGACTAATAAGAAAATCCATCTTTCCCTGTTCTTAGCAGAAAGTAGTGCAATAGTGTGTCTGGTGTACTGGGACACTACAACAGAGGCAGGAGTGATGTAATATGAGGAGCCTTTAGATCTTTACCTTATGGTGTATGAGAGTGAAACATCTTAACTCAATCTTCTGATCAGAAAATATGTCATTTTTAGTTTCCTTTTTTGTTATTTGGAAGTGACATTTCCTGGTTTGGGGTATCAAAATAGACTTAATAAGATGGAAATTCCTCTAAGATAATCCATAATTACAAGTTTTGTACCATTCTTGTGTATGGTACAGCACTGTCTTGAATATAAAAGCAAAATGGCTTTTATCTTATGGCTTTATATGGGTACACCAACATCTCAGAGCTTCAGGTGAGAAATGTGAAGCTTTTAAATTTGCTTGTTAGGATCTGCTTTAGTCCAGATCAATGCTTCTGCTTCGCAGCTGGGGAGCTGGGTTCAGGAAGAAGTGAATGAGGAGAAGGTCAGGACCGCCTATGCAGTACCTCTGCCAGCTGTAAATGGTAGTATCATCCAGGTTGTAATTCCACAAATACAGCTCTTTGCAGGTAACAGGAATCCTTGCATTCATAATTTCATGGTAGGATCATGAAGAGTTACAGAGCTTTCCCCCCTCTGTTTTTACAAAAAAGCCTGACTAATCATTCATAATGGGAATAAAAAAGGAATGTTCTCTGGAAACAGTGTTAACCCCTGATTGCCAAGAGAAAACTATGCAAAGCAACCCTACTCAGTTAAGAGGAAGGTCTGTAAGGTACTCAAATTTAGTAACATTCTCCAGATTTACTTTGAAAGTCTTTATTTTTAACTTCTTGGAGGCTTGAAGTAGAAGAGCTTTCTAGTGTATGATAGCGTTTTGAATGCTTTTCTAAATTTATTTTAAATATATTTTCTATAAACAACTAAGTAGAGAAAAGGAACGGTTCTTATCTTGGGGAATGTGCTTGTCTGGAGCAAAGACCTGACAGGTTGTCACTATATTTAATCTGTCCAAGTTCCTGGCAGAATCTTCTGTGTGCTTGCAAAGCTGTTTCCTTCTTTGATACTTCAGGAAGCCTAAGAGGGAAGATTAACAGTTTATAATGCTTATCTCAGTAAAGGGGAAACAAACCATGTGGTGAAAATCTGTAACAGTCTAATGGGTACATTTTATTTTATACATAAATAAATTGATTTTTCCTTCCCACCTTGTTCCGTGGAATAAATATAATTATCAAAATGTTGTGCTAATGGAAAACAATTTGTATTAAAAGATAATCAGAAAAATCTTTCAGACACTGACTTCAGTTGTGGCCACAATTGTTGAATTGTGGCTTCAGTTGTGAAAATGGGTTTATTCTGCAGAAGGTGGATTTCTTAGCAGGTGCCAGTCCGGCAAATCAGGCCTTACATTTTGGGTGTTAGAGGTTGTGTTGAAGTTGGTTGCAGATACAGAAACTCAGCACTCAAGTGGTTGGAGGAACCAGAATATTATGAGTGATCTTAAAGTACTGTTAGCTTTTATTGCTTCCCATGCAAAAGGTCATTGTACACTCATTGGCTGGTTTGGCCTCCAAACCTTGTGTAAAGCATTTATATAGAAACTTGTTGCTGAAGGATCCCGACATCTTTTGCTCCACTGTGGAGGTGACTTACAGATGTTCTATTAGCAGCTTCTGGAAAAAATTAAAACTTGTGTAGCCTTTTAAAAACTAGCATGTGAATGTATGTGTGTCCCATGTATTTATCCTTTTGATTTTTATATATAAACAATATTTATAAATAAATGAGGTCACTGGGATCTTTTAGTGTGACATAAGGTCACTGAGATTTTCTGGCTTTCTTCTGAGAGTATATGGAAAAGCTACATTGAAAACTTATGTTCTCAGTTAACAACAGGCATGTTGTGGTAAAATATGCAGCTTTTTAGTCATGCTAGGTCCAGTTTACAGAAACCATTTTAACTTGAGGCATAATAGCTTTGTGCTGATCTATTGGCACAAGAGTGTGTAAAGGAAGTGCTGAGGTCCTGCATTGAAACTTCCATGGTTTATTCTTCTCTGTGCCTGTTCTCTTGCCCTTTGATTTTCCAATACCTTTATACTGATATCTTTATGCTGATAGCTTCTTTAAAATGTTCGATAGCCATCTGTGGACTTAAATGACATTTTTTCTGAGCAGCTTTGGGTGTCTCACGAACAGGATCCTAATGTTTTAAGGCTAAGCATTTGTTTTAACAGAGCCAATAAGATTTATGACAGCTAACTGTTGTGTGCTTGTCTAGGAATTAAGTAAATGCATCTGAATGAGATCCAAACAATGTTTTACTCCAGTCCTGGCAAATGTTAGTATTAAATGGTGAGATTCTTATGATCCAGAAGTGAGATGGCTGAGGATCTTTTTGGCTTGATGAAACTTGGATGCCTTAATCCTGCCTAAGTTTTATGCCTTCTGCAAGAAAGGAGTGTGTGATCTGTCTTTTGTCAGGAGACACAGCACATTCTACCTCTCCCAATAAAAATAGTTTTATTGCAGGAAAAACTTTTGCAATTCTGGTCTTGTCCTGCCTTGAGTGTAAATATGTCACCAGCTTGGTGTTTTTTGTTTTTTTTTTTTTACAGGTTATTTGGAAAGGGGCTACTTTGCTGAACAGAACAACTCAAGATGATTTGTGATTCCTGTTCTACATGGGAGCTAGTCTGGATTGGTATGTTGAGAGGTTTTTTTTATTTTATTTATCAAACTCACATGTAGTGATGGCATGTATAATCCCAAGGTCTATTAAAATTTAGGAAGCTTCCAACTTGTATGTTAATACCTAGATGGAGATTATGAACTAGAAGAGTACGTAATGTTTTCATCTCATGAATTCATTCATTTCAGTAATGTTTTCAATGGTTACTGTTCTAGGTACTACAGCATTTAGTTAGCTCTTCAACATGAATATGATTAATATGGCCTTTGAACTAGTGAGAAAGTTAGAAGTCAGGGGAAATATTGTGACAGCACTAAAAAAATAGGACTTTATAAGTCCTTTCACATGATCTAGAAATTGGAAACATGGTTTTTCCCAAGAGCTAAGAAAATATAATTATTCTTTGTATTTTTGTATATTTGTGGTTTAGAATAGTCATGATGATTCCCATGGCTGACATTTCTTGATAGTTAATGTCTTTCTGAATTAAGGACAGGAAAAAATATCCTCAAGAGGGCAATTAGTTGTACTTAATGACCCAAAGCAGAGGTGGCTGTTTCCCACAATAAGTTCCTATGAAAATTGCCACAGTAGTGTATATAGAGTGGAAAAAAGGACAATTTCCTAAGTTAAACTAATGCCTCTTGTGAATAGTTTCATGGGTCATCTGCTCATGCAGTGTGGTTTATTAGTTTCAATTTAAGATATGTAAATAGGTATTAAAACTGAAAATTGCTAGTTCCTTTTCGGAGGAACAGTTAGGTGAGTAAGAGCATTGTCCCTGCTGGTTCATGCTCTGACTCATTGTTTGCACTGGCTTTAGCAGAAAGGACTCCGTTGCAATACATTCTTCCCTCTACTTAACGGCACAAGAAACAGTGCTGGATTCCTGTTGTGAGTAGAGTATGTTCTGGGGTTGCTTTGTATAATAATAGGGTGTCAGAGTACCTACTTCAGTATTTTCTATCAACACGTAACTTTTTTTGAAAACAAAATAAGCCCATGGCCTTTGTGTTTGTTGCTGACTATCCCTTTTTCCCTTAAGAATATTTTTTAATGTTGGTTTGTTTGAGGTTTTTTATGCTGCAGCAATTGTTTTTGCCAAAGTTTACCTTTGAAATAAAACCACTGATAGCAGCTATAAAGCATTCAGAAACTTCCCATTTATGACCACTTAAAACATCCCTGAGAAGAAAGATCACTGTACCACACATTGCTAGCTTTAGGTTTTTGAATAAGAATGATTTCTGTGTGCTGGACCAAATCTTGGTGCTGGGCAGTACTGAAAATATGCTTACTTTTAGCAGTTAAATCATTGAACGTATTGGCAGCTGTTCACGGTGTGTTGATCTGTATCAAACATAACTGTTATTATGGCACTGTTATGTTCCCTGTTTTGTCTATGTTGGACTCACTGGTTTTGACTGATGTTGGCTTTTCATGTAAGTTCTAATCTTCCATTTCTGGTTGAGCATGCTATCCAAATTTTGAACGGAAACCTTTTAGCTTCAGAAGCTGTTAAAAATGGACACCATAGTTCTAGCAATAATTATATTTGATGAATGAAATTTGTGTGTTATTTAGCTTTAAGTGTGTACTTCATTGAAATAATTGTGTCTATTATGTTCCATAAAAAGAAAGTTGCATATGAGTCTGAACCTTGCTTGAGAGAAAATGTGCATACCCAGTAATTTTCAGGACTGAAATGGGAAAAAGTGATTGTGTGAAGCTTTTTTCCATCTGAAAAGAATCAGTGAGAGTACATGTTCCAAAAGTGAGAATGCTGTGACAAAAAGGTATCTGCCTCTTACTGGAGTACTTTGATAATCAATAAACTTACCCATTTAAACTACCAAAGCATGGTTGTCTTTTACAAGCTACGTGATTACCATTCAGCAATGACTCTGGCTTTGAAATGACAGGATCTATCTTTCTTGAACAGTGAGTGAGGACTGAAATGAAATTGCTGTGAAGTTATCTTATTGGTCCCTTTCTTTCAGCTTGTATTTCTATCCTTACATAATCTGGGGAAGTTGGAAGAAGGATGGAGGTGCATGTTTAACGATTACAAAATCAGAATAGTTTGGGTTGGAAGGGACACTCAAATGTCATCTAATCCAGTCCCCCTGAAATGAGCAGGGACATCCTCAACTCTACATCATGTGGATGCTCATGGCAGAAGTCAATAAGTAGGGGGGGGAAAAAGAAAAAAAGAAAAAATTTATATGTGACTACTATAGAAGTCTTGGATTTATTGGCTGAATTGCCTGTCACTTTTATGAAGGATGATAGCCAAGAAAAAGCATTACTGAGTTGCCTGCAATGTTAGGTAAGTGTAACTCCAACACACATTTGAGCATGCAGATTCAGTATGCAATGCACGGAGAGATTTCATACCTCAGAGTGATAAACAGAGTAATAGAGAGAAGGGTGCTGCTGGGAAACCACCAGGAAGCAATGAGCAGAGGAGCAACACTCAAGAGTTTCTTTCTACCCAGAATCCAAAGCCTGCAGTTCTCTTGTTAGATTAGGTGTCTTTGTGACAGCTGATCACCCCTCACTCTTTTGTTCCTTCTTGAAAAGAAGATAGGACTGGTGACTTGTGCAACAGTCAAATGACTAACACTTGCTTCCCAAAGCTAAGCACTTGACTGGGTCCAGGCAGCAGCTTGCATGAGTTCATTATCCTCCCCTTCTCTTAATGCTGTGCAGAAAAGCATAGAAGCTTCACACTGAGGGGAGAGAAAGCACAAACCAGGAGGTAGCTATTTGTTTAGAGAGCTGGGGTAGTGAGACAACATACATGAAATTATTTTTCTTAGTCACTCCTTCTGGATTTGTTAGGAATAGTCTATAGACACCTGAGAGGCCTTTTTACTTTGCTGTATACTGGATGCTACTAACTTGAGAAATGTAGGGTAGCACAATCTTTTTGAATAAATAAAGGGTGCAAAACACTTTTGCTCTTGTGGTCTGGTTCCTTGTGTTTAGAACGACAATTTGTCATAAAGCAGTATTTTCTAAAACTTTGATTTTTTTTTTTATTTTTTTTTTTTACCTTGGAACACTGGAACATTTACTTTGGTTTGTTTTTTTTTGTTTTCTTTTGTGGGGGGGTTGTGGGGTTTTTTGTTTGATTTTTGTGGTGTGGGGTTGGGGTTTTTTTGTTTGTTTGTTCTCTTTTTCCTCTTTAGAGCTTTTACGATACGTGCTATCATCTAAGGCTCTGTTCAACTTTATAATTCAGAGTGCAGAGCTGTGTGGCATAAATATGCTTAAAGAGATGGACATACTGGAGAGAGCCCAGTGAAGGGCTACAAAGATGATGAAGAGACTGGAACATCTCTTCTATGGGGAAAGCCTGAGAGAGTTGGGACTGTTTAGCTTGGAAAAGAGAAGGCTCAGGGGGATGTTATCAATGTGTATAAATACCCATAGGGAGAGTGCAAAGGGGACAGAGCCAGCCTCTTTTCAGTGATAACCCGTGACAGGACCTGAGGCAATGGACACAAACTGAAACACAGGAGGTTTGTCCTAAATATCAGGAAAGCTTTTCTATTGTGAGTGTGACTGAGTACAGGCACAGAGTACCCAGACAGGTTGTTATAGTCTTCATCCTTGGAGATACTCGGAAGCTGTCTGGACATGGTCTTGGGCAACTGACTCCAGGAGGCCATGGTGGAACAGTGGGTTTGAACAAGATGACTTGTAGAGGACTTGTCCAACCTCAATCACTCTGGGATTTTGTGATTCCTTTGGCTTTCCTATTCTTATAAGAGACAACAATAATCCATTTCCCTGTGCCACTAATAATTCTGTAGACCTCTATGATACTTTTTTTCAGTCACTTTTGAATAAACATCAGGTAGAGCAGAACTGAACATAGCACTGAGGATGAGATATGCCATAGAAGTGTATTGTAGCAGGTACTGCATATAAACATATGGTGTATGTAGGTAGCTCCTGCTTTTCATCTCTGTTTCTTTGCTAACAAATCTGAGCACTTGCATGATGTTTTCATAAAGTAGACTATCAAAACTTAAAGATCTGTCTGTTTTCTGGATGGTAATTATTGGCTTAGCATCTGTTACTGTGCCTGTAACTTTTTTCTGTACATGCATAGCTTCACTTCTAGTAACACTGCATTTTATCTGGCAGTCTGTTAGCTTGTCACTAACTGTCATAAGATCTGTCTGTACCTCTTTATAGTTGACTTTTTTTTTATTAAATTGCTCTTAAAAACAGTTCATGTTCATCATCAGCAAATGTTGTGGTTTCACATTTCCCTCTTCTCCCCTGTAGGTTGAAGAGTGTGAGCCCCAGTATAGGTAATCTTTGTAGGATCATTCTGCTGACCTTTTTTCCACTGCAAAACTAAGTGCTCCGTCTTTTGTTTCCTATTTTAAACTAATTATTGTCTGTGAAAGGGCTTTACATTTCTGTAGTGGCAGATTAGTTTCTTTTAGAATCTTGGTGGGAAGACCTTGTCAAAACCAATCTGAAATGCGAAACTTACCTTTGCTGGCTTATTGCTTGCAGAGCTCTAAAAGATACTGCCCTAGGGATCTAATTTTCTGTACTCCATGATTTTAAATCCAGAATTATTTGTTGAATTTGTGCTCTTTTGCAGTCCCTGCAGAACGCTACAGCTTCCTTCCCTCTTCAGTGTTCTTCGCTTGTGGAATCGTAAACCTCGGAGGAACTTTGGGTGAGATTTTCATGTTTATTGTTAAAATCCTTGCTTGTTTGTTCTGGAAAGCTGTATTAACCTTTCTGCTGTTGGTTACGGATTTTATTCTGATAAATATGTTAAAGACGACTAGGAAAGAAAGGTTTATAAAGACTGAAGAGAGAGATTTTGGGTACCTTATATGCTTTAGCCTGTAACTAGCATTAAGACTTTCTCTAGAAGAATTACTGTAAAATAAAAATTAGAGGGTCTGAATGGAGAGAAAAGGAAAATCTAGACTAAACAAAATTTATCGTTTGTGTGAAATGTCAACATACATAGCTTAGTATACTCTTGCTGAGTTTAACAATCTTTGAAGTATAACAATTTTCTTGTTTATCCTATTATATTTCCTTCCTGCTTCTTCAAGAAGGAAGACCTCTAGAAAGTGGACTTTGTATGACTCTGTGTCCTGGGTTCAGCTGAACAGTTACTTTTCTCCTTCCTAGTATCTGGCACAGTGCTGTGTTTTGGCTTTGGTCAGAAAACAATGCTGATAACACACCAGTGTTTTAGTTGTTGCTAAATAACGCTTATCCTAATCAAGGACTTTTCAGTCTCATGCTCTGCCAGTGAGGAGGGGCATGGAAAGCTGGGAGGAAGCAGGGACAGGATATCTGGCCCAAACTAGCCAAAGGGGAATTCCATACCACAGCTTGTCATGCCCAGTATATAAACTGGGTGGAGTTACCCAGAAAACCCAGATTGCTGCTTGGGTTGGGCTGGGTATTGGTCAGCGGGTGGTGAGCAATTGTATTGTGCATCACTTGTGTGTTGGTTTGGGGTTTGGTTTTTTTTTTTTGCCCCTTCCTTTTTTAGTATTATATTCTCTCCGCTTGTTACTTTCCTTATCATTACTATTAGTTGTAGTTTTATATTATACTTTAGTTACTGGACTGTTCTTATCTCAACCTATGGGGCTTGCATTCGTTCAGTTCTCCCCCCTCTTCTTGCCTGGAGATGGTGGGGGCGCGGGAGAAAGGAGAAGGGTGAGTGGCTGTGTGGTACTGAGTTACCAGCTGGGCTTAAACCACGACACTCTGTTTTCATGGAAGGTTTTGGCAGAGGGGGGCTACAAGGGCAGCTTCTGTGTGAAGCTGGTAGAAGCTTTCCCTATGTCTGATAGAGTCAATGCCAGCTGGCTCCAAGACAAACCCACTACTGTTCAAGACTGAGTCCATCAGTGATGGTGGTAGCAACTCTGGGATCACATAGTTAAGAAGGGGAAAAAGTTACTGTGCAGGAACAATTACAGATGGAGAGAGGAGTGAGACTATGAGAGAAACAGCTCTACAAACACCAGCGTCAGTGAAGGAGGGGAGGAGGCGCTCCAGGCATTGGAGCAGAGATACTCTTGCAGCATGTGGTGCAGACCACGGTGAGGCAGGCTAGCCCCCTGCAGCCCGTGAAGGTCCGTGGTGGAGCAGATATTCACCTACAGCCTGTGGAAGACCCCCCACCAGAGCAGGTGGATACCCAAAGAAGCTGTGATCCCATGGGAAGCCCGCTCTGGAGCAGGCTCCTGGCAGGACCTGTGGCCCCATAGAGGAAGGAGCCCACACTGGAGCAGGTTTGCTGGCAGGACTTGTGACCTTATGGGGAGCCCGTGCTGAAGCAGTCTGTTCCTGAAGAACTGCACCTCATGGAAGGAGCCCACACTGGAGCAGGGGAATAGTGTGAGAAGTCCTGTCCTCTGAGGAGGAAGGAGCAGCAGAAACAGTGTGTGATGAACTGACTGCAGCCCCCATCCCTCTTCTCCCAATGCAGGAATAAAGTTGAGCACAGAAAGGAGTGGGTATTTTTTAGTTGTTTTTGTTTTTTTTTTGTTTTTTTTTTTTAAATTATCCATCTCTGATTTTGATTTGTAATGAATTAATTTTCCTAGTCAAGTCCATTTGGCCTGTGATGGTAATTGGTGAGTGTTATCTCCATGTCGTTATCTCACCCCGTGAGCCATTCTCTCTCATGTCCAGCTGAGGAGGGGGAGTGATAGAGAGCTGCTTTAGTGGGAGGGCACCTGGTGTCTCTCCAGGGTCGACCCACCACAGACTCGATGATATTAGGATATTTATAATAATATCCTCTGATACCATTGAAAATCACAAGAGAGAAGTTAATAATTTGTGTTGGAAAAAATGCAGAAGATGGTCTGGCCCTAGAGTCATCTAGTTGATAAGAGCTTGCAGGTAAGAAGGGAATAGCTTTTCTATGGAATGAGAGGAGGAGGTCGTAGTGCTGCTATTCCTTGATGAATTCTTGGCAGCAACCTGGACAGGCTTTCTTTTGGATCAGTAGAAATCCAAACTGGGGACATAGGTTAGACTTTTTTGTCTTAAAGTTAATTTCTTTATTGGTGAAGTATTACCCAGAACCTCCATAAATACGGGCAGGATTTGTGTTGCCAGATATAAGCTTCTTGGTCACCGTGTGCAGAGATGGAGGAGATAGATTGCCCTCTGAAGATGCCTATAATCTTCTTCTGACTAAACACACACAGACAGCTTGAAAGTGACTCTTACAGTCATCCAGAATGAATGAGGTGAATTCCACTTTATGTTTCTGGCTATGGGCATTGAATCTTTTTTGTTTCCTGCTTGATCAGATGCCAGAGTACTCTGGGAGCATTTAATTTAATAGTCCAAGCTAGAGGAGAGGAAGTAGCACTGAAAAGGGGAGGCAACTCCTTTGTATTTTATTTGTCTCTAAGAACAGAACATGTCATAATACAATAGATATAATAATAGTACAACAAGACAGTACACAAACTATAACAGGAAATGTTTGATCAGCATTATGAGGAGGGAGGAAGTTCAGCAGAATGTCAAAGGATTAGATTTACAAGGAAAAAGAGTGTGCATGTGGCTAAATTATGCAGAATACCAAGATGAATTAACAAAGACATGTCTAGACCAGTGAAAGCAGGAAAGCTTGCTGCAGGGGAAGGATTGTAGCAACTGAAGAATAGCTAGTTTCCTGCACCTTGATATGAGTCAGTAACTAAATGAAACAAATTGAGAAATACTTTAATCCTGTGGACAAGTTATTTAATAATTAATAACAGATTAGGATGTTTTACATATTTTTCCTGAGGCATCTGCTGCAGCTGACTGGCGTGGTACTAAAGATCCTGTATTATTTAGGATTTCTCAGATAGGTAGGCTTTTCCGTGTTTACCAAGCAGGCAGATAGGCGATACTGATATTATTTAAGCTGTGTGGAAATATTAAAGTTTCCAGTAGTAGGAAATTTCATAACAAAATCATGAAGTTAGCTTAAAAATTATGAGATTTAAATAAAGATACTGGTTTGATTTATTCTCTTTTCACCAGTTAAATTTGTTTTCAAACAAAGTTTTCCAGTCCTGGTTATGGTAGAAAAAAGTGAGTGAGAGTATTGTACAGTATCAGCGAGACTACCAGAGCAGGATCTATAAGAAAAAGGCCAAACTTTATGAGACCCCCGTGACTTCTGCTTAAGTAAATTCTGTTGACCTGAAGTGTAAATATGTATGAAGGATCCCTTTGTCATTAAGGAAAGCAGAGCAATTGTTTGGTTCCCACTGGTTTCAGATTTCTTTAGATTTCTTTATCCAGATTGCTGTTCCCTAGTACCATGAATTGTTGAATGAAGGTGTAACCTAGTTTTACGTTCCCATGTACAGTCCTTTTTGCAATATTTATCCTGTTTCTCCATTCTTTTGCAGATGGAAATACTGACACAAATTTAAGAACTTTGATGCTTTCAGACTCTGAATTTTGATTTGTTAAAAGACCAGGTATAAGATACTGCCTGAACAAGACGAAATGCCTTGAAGACCTTTGGTTCTGCTTTCATTTCTCCTGAAGCAATGGTTTTCTCAGCAACGTTGACACTGGCCCACTCTGGGACCTCAAATGCTACTTTTATTGTTTATGAAAATGCCTATATGAATTTTACCACTCCACAGTTCTTGCTTCGTAGTGGCACAACACAGCCATCGAGATACAGTTTAGGTGCTGTGCTCACCACCGAGAGAAGTACTTTTCTGGTAAATGCTACGGCTATCCTGCCATCACAAGAAGTTTTCAGGAGCTTGAATTTGCCACTCCAGATCATTCTTTCTGCTGCTATGATATTTATCCTATTGGTTTCTTTCCTTGGAAACTTTGTTGTTTGCCTCATGGTCTACCAGAAGGCAGCTATGAGATCTGCAATTAACATTCTCTTAGCAAGCCTGGCTTTTGCAGACATGCTGCTGGCAGTGCTGAACATGCCTTTTGCTCTGATAACGATCATTACCACTCAGTGGATTTTTGGGGATATATTCTGCAGAGTCTCTGCCATGTTCTTCTGGCTTTTTGTCATAGAGGGGGTAGCCATTCTTCTTATTATTAGTATCGACCGATTTCTTATCATAGTTCAGAGACAAGATAAACTGAACCCTTACCGTGCAAAGATTCTCATTGTGATTTCCTGGGCAGCATCTTTTGTTGTTGCTTTTCCATTATCAGTAGGGAATCCTAATCTGCAGATACCCTCAAGAGCGCCTCAGTGTGTCTTTGGCTACTCGACAAGCCCAGGTTACCGAGCCTATGTGATAGTTATCTTGCTAATTTCTTTTTTTATTCCATTCCTTGTAATGCTGTATTCTTTTATGGGCATACTCAACACCGTCCGCCACAATGCAGTTCGTATCCATAGCCACCCTGATAGCATATGCCTCAGCCAGGCCAGCAAACTTGGTCTCATGAGCTTACAGAGACCTTTTCAAATGAATATTGATATGAGCTTTAAAACTCGTGCCTTCACAACCATCTTGATTTTGTTCCTTGTCTTCATAGTCTGTTGGGCGCCCTTCACCACTTACAGCCTTATAGCCACATTCAACAGCCACTTCTACTACAAGCACAACTTCTTTGAGATAAGCACTTGGCTCCTTTGGCTCTGCTACCTCAAGT
This sequence comes from Psittacus erithacus, assembly GCA_009867235.2. Classification (NCBI taxonomy): domain Eukaryota; kingdom Metazoa; phylum Chordata; class Aves; order Psittaciformes; family Psittacidae; genus Psittacus; species Psittacus erithacus. The sequence goes on from WYDI02029008.1 coordinate 27,293, forward strand.
CTGCACTGAACCCACTGATATACTACTGGAGGATTAAGAAGTTTCATGATGCATGCTTGGACTTGATGCCCAAATACTTCAAGTTTTTGCCACAGCTACCTGGCCATACAAGACGGCGCATTCGACCGAGTGCCATCTATGTGTGTGGGGAGCATCGGTCGGTAGTGTGAAGCTGCGGTTGTTTGACAATGATTGTTATTTTCTGGGTTTATTTTTTTTTTTTAGGCCTTGGGTTGAATTTTATTTTGTTGAATATGGCTTTTTCAGCGTGGCCGTATCTTATAACTTAATTTTTGCAGTACTCTGTGCAATTTTGGGAGGTAAGATAGAGGGAGGGAAAGTGGTTAGTTATAGTTAGGTTTACTACCAGAATACAATGTAAACAAAATAACAAATGTTACCTCTAGGATTCCATGGAAATCCATTCTTTTAAATGAAAAATACATTTGTAACATTTTGTCAGGTTTAGGCTTACTAGGCCTGCAATTGCATCCAATTGTAAGGACTTTCTTTTTTGTTGTTTTTTTATGCTGCTAAGATACAGTGTATTTAGTTAGTGTAATTTCTCTGAAAAATGTTGCTGCTGTGTGCCAATATATTGGAGCCAAAAAGTCTCATTAGATTGCTCCTATTTAATTTTAACAATATTTCAGAAGTTTTCATGGTAACACTAGAAAACATCCTTTTTTTTTAATCTTTCCTTTAATACTTCCATTAATATTTTTTGTGCACTTTACAAAATTTACTATAGAATTTGTTCATTGGAATATTTTGTTCTGTATTGAAAGGGTATTATTATCATTATTTGTTACATTGGTGAATTTCAATGAAAAACCAGTGTAAGCTCTAGGAGGGCAATTTATGTTGGTATAGCTACACCTACAGTCACACATTCACTGTTTTTCTAACAATTGATCAAAAGTAACATTAACTGCTCAGTTATCAGGGGAGTTGGAAGGAGAAAACAGAGGAAGGAAAGGGAAAGAAAGGGATGAAAATACTGTGGCCAGAGGTTTAGACTAACATAAAATATGGAAAAATAGAGTTCATGTGAAAATTATCCCAGGGGAAAGGGTGGTTGTAGTTGTTACTTTAGACTGTTACAAACTGTCTAAACCTGATGGTACTCCTGAAAATCTATCTGAAATTGTGACTTTGGGCCTACAATTTTCACTCTTTTGATATAATGCTGTTTCTGCTTGGATCTCATGTAAGGCTGGTTGTGTTCTGTGCAACTGAAGTCATGCTGCCAGGTGTTCATTGGGATAGAATTAGAAATAGTAAGGTAAACCAGCAAATAGCGCATGAATCATAGTTGAGACTAGGACTTAGTCTTCATAGTAATTACAGGGGAAAAAAATCCTCAGCTTGTTTTCCAGTTTAAGTATTAGACTTAAACCATGAACTGATAATCATAGAATCGCTTGTGTTGGAAGGGAACTTAAAGTTCATCTAGTTCCAGACCCCCTGCCATGGGCAGAGACACCTTCCATTAGCCCAGGTTGCTCCGAGCCCTGTCTGACCTGACCTTGAACACTGCCAGGGGTGGAGCATCCGTAACTTCTCTGCGCAACCTGTGACACCTCATAGTGAAGAATTTCTTCCTATTACCTGATCTAAACCTATCCTTTTTCAGTTTAAAGCCATTACTCCTTATAACAGTTGGCCAGCAGTGTTTGCAAGTTGAATTCCCCATTTCCCCCCCATCCTACTTTACATTGATTTTTTTCATTGCCTTTTTTCCTCTATAGTGTTATCTGCCTCAAGATTTTACTCTGCTGTTCTCATCTATTAGGCATCAGCTTCTCTCCCTGAAATGCCAAATCGCCCTTGTGATTAATGTCAGACTATCTCAGTACCTGCCTGGAAAGCACAAAGGCAAAGGTTTTCCTTGATGATAGCAATCCAGACTCAGCTATTTATTTATTTATTTTTTTTTTCCCTTTAAATCTGTTAAATAGTTAAGGCAAGTAAAATTAAGACTGAGGTTTGAGCTTTGAAGTGAGACACACACACCCCCCCCCCCCCCC